>JAJOOR010012081.1:0-53856 GCA_036250505.1 Solanum acaule
ACTTTGTATTCCTATGTTTTAGATGGTGTATGAGACAAAGTCTAGATTCCTATGATTTTTCCTTTATGAAAAATGAAGTTGGACTTCTATTGTAAAAGTTTTAAATTTTTCCACATTATTTTTATGTTTTATGTTATGATGATTCTAGAGGCTTGTATGAGATGGTTTTTCTTTTGAGCATTAGAGTTGGAACCGCTTCGAGGACTTTTTTATCTTCCCTCCCCTTAACCTTGAGCATAGGACAATCTCTCATTGATGAGTCTGAGATTTGGACTCATTAGGGATTTGTTTATATAGATTTAGTGTCCTCAAATTCTTAATTTGTGCCGATAACAAATGTAAAATACTTGATTTTCAGGAATATGGATTGAGGAAAAAAGGAAGGACACTAATTGGCAAAAAGAAACAAAATTGGCTGAAGAAATGTAGAAGGGCGAGCCTAAGGATTGGCAACAGCACTCAGGGGCTTTCGTAGCACATTTTTGGCGACTATAAATAAGATTTTGAACATTTAGTCTCGAATCAAGTAATCTTTTGAGAAATAATCTTCTTAATTTTTAGACATTTGAGGCAGTTTTCTCTAGTTTTCTTTAGCTCTAAAGGATTGAAGAAATTCACTTTTGAGAAATTGGAAGTGGGTCTTTGAAATTCATCAAATTCGAGCATTTTAAAGACGAAATTACTCTTACCCAGTTGATGGATAATAAATTTGGTAACTGTTTTTACCTTTTTATAATGTGTAGCTTAAACCCCAAATTCTTGGGGTGTGATCATGTGATTATGGGCAGATTTAGCTTATGGGTATTGCTGATTTTTATTTCAAATGA
The DNA here is from genome assembly GCA_036250505.1 of Solanum acaule. Taxonomy (NCBI): domain Eukaryota; kingdom Viridiplantae; phylum Streptophyta; class Magnoliopsida; order Solanales; family Solanaceae; genus Solanum; species Solanum acaule. The sequence goes on from JAJOOR010012081.1 coordinate 828, forward strand.
TATTTAAAAGTGAGTTTAATCATTAATTATGGTTTAATTTAAGAAATGTAGTTGCAAATGCAGCTCTATGTTTGTAATCTTGGCTTGCTCGAGAGAGATGTTTTAGAACTATGGTTTTTGATTGATGGTTTGTGGGTATTTGGTTGATCTGAGTTTAGCTCGAGAGAGTAAATCCTAAACAGAATCTCACACATTTATCTTGAAAGAGTGAATGGATTAAGGTGTGGGCTGCTCTTAATTTGCATGCTTGTTGATGTTCAAAAGAAATCACTTGATTTAGGGTAATTGTTCGAGAGAAAATTACCTCCCTTATAGTCCAGCCTACTCACTAATATCTAGCTATTTACTAATAGTTGCAATCACCCATATGTCTATATTTGCCTATAATCAATCACATACCAAAAATCCGTCTCATTATTGTTAATTCTTATTGTTTAAGACTGTTGTATTTGATAATTAAAACCAAAACCCCCCATCTGACATTCATGTTACCCCTTTACTTGATTATGTTTTTAATCGATAATTTATATTCCTATGGCTGATTAGATCACTTTAGTCCTAAGGCCACACTAAATCTAGACAACACTTATAAAGTGTTGCCAAAAATATTTTTGGGTACACTTTTAAAGTGTAGCTTTAGTTTTTAGATTTTGGCAACAATAATATTGACAACACTTGTAAAACGTGCTCTTTAATAGTATAGGCTACACTTTATAAATGTTGATAAATTATGATATAATTGACAACACCTATTTACACATATGACTGCACTTTTAAGCATGCTATTTTTATAGTTCTAAAAACAACACTTTATAAGTGTGACCTTACATGTTTCCTAAAATATTTCCAATTTTTTCACTAAATTATTACATTCCCTCCTAAATATTTTACTCTCCCTCCAATTTCTGATTGTCCAATAAAAACAACACTCATAAAAGATGTTGTTTGCCCCAAATAAAAAAACTAATATGTACGTATCATTGTTGTTCATAAACTTTCTCCACATACATAGCTTCGCCAGAGTCTCCTAATTGCATGTCTTTGCCAGAATCAATACACTAAGAAACTGCCCAAATCACATACATAACTTTGAAGATTTTGTTCATAAACTTTCTCGTCGGCCTCTACAAACAATTCCTATATGCAGGTATCATTTTCACAAACCCTTTACTGATCTGTTCTACTTTTTGCTTTATGGGGTTTTTAATTTTTTTGTTATTTTGATTTTTTGATGGAATTTGAAGTTTGTTAGGGTTTTTTATAAGGTGAATTTAAGATTTGAACTGGGAACTGGGAATAGGTAATCTAATGTGCTGGGGAATTGTAGAATAGTAGTCAATTTGCCTTTATTTAAGGGATTAATGGGGTGGTATTAAGATGGAATTTAAAGTAAGTTCGGCTTTTATGAGCTAAATCTGTTAGTGGGACAATGAATTAGTCACTGTACATTTCTCTCTTCTTTGATGATGGATGGTGAGTTTCCTACTTCTTCTACCCCTTCGTTTGGGAAAATGGAGAAACAGTTCGAAGAATTCTGACATCATTCGAGGAGTTGGGGAGTCTACTGAAGTGGATATGGCCTGTGGTGACTGAGATAGATTCGGTCACTCGACTCATATATGCCAACCTTCTTCTCGTTCAGATGATTACCTTCTCATTTTATGCGTTTTTAAAATATTAGATGCAATTTTAGATCTAAATAATATTCACATTTTTTAGAATTTTGATTTCATTATGTTACATAGAGTTTAAGCTTTTGTCAATTTAAGGTTGCAAGGTATTCTGGAGTGGTACTGTAAATTGAGTTTTGAAAGGTTTCTTCTTCATTTTGTTTTCTTTTAGATTATCTATGACTATGTATGAGTAAGTTGTTGTTTAGGTTAAGGTAGCATGTACATCAGGAGCAAGCCAATATTGAAATATTTATCTAAAAGTTTGGATTTGAGGAAAGAGAGAGGCTTTTTTTCGAAGCGCTGGCTCGAAAGGAAGCTAAAGAGGTAGAAGAAGAAGAGCTAAGGGGAGTGGAATATGAGGAAGAAAAGGGGAAACAAAACCAGGTACACATAATTGGCGCCAAATGTACTTCCACATCCTCTTCTCTTTGTTTACATAGGACTAAACTTTGAGTTATGTGGGTTGTGTATAATGTATTTACTTTATTGGTTGTAGCTGCTTATTTATGGGGTTAAATTTAAGGTTAATGGATGTTTGTACAATAGAAATTGTGTGACGTGAAATAAAATTGAGGAAGTTATGAAAGAAGTCAGAAGTTTACTAGCATTTTTTGGTTATAAAAGCTAATTTTAAGTGATTGACCCTCCGAATCCTAGTATGTCAGTCAATTCTAAAACAAACAAAGAGAATATTGCATTTTTGAGGATTCTGATAGACTTTTTAGCAGTTGGTGACACTGTGGTGGATGCTTTCTAGAGACGTAAAAGCATGTCTTGGTTTGACAATGATCACAATGCAGAGAGAATACACATAGGAGTTGGTCAGTGGAGACAAATGGTCAAACAAACTATTCCAATTTAGTTCCATATTTTGAATATGTCTACATAACGGAGTGGAAAATATAGCATATCATGTGCTTCTTTGACTACAAAAAATAGTTTGTGTTTTCCAGATTATTGATCTCAGTCTGCAGCTTACAATTGTTTCAAGTAGATGGCAGTGGTTTTAGTGTCACACTTTTTGTATCTTAAGTTAAACCTCTAAAACTGTATTACCATTATCTAGGAGAGGATATACCTATTTGCATAACTGACATAAAGGGACTTTTTGGAGCTTAGTTCCTCACCTAATTACTAATTTGCTTATATTTAATAAGCTTCACTATAATTATGTTTTCTGCTTTTTGTTTAGCAACTTTGAGGGTTATTGATTTATGTCTTGAAAATAGTAGTTTGTCCAATACTAAATGCCCAAATGCGGATTTTCATAAATGGGATTTAATTCGTTATACCTGCATAGTCTTTATGGAAAGTTTATAGATCACATGCGAGTTTGTTAGCGTAACCAAATGGAATGTTTCCATTTAGTGGGAATTCATGAAATCGAAGCTTAAGGTACCACTTGAATCTCACTACTCTCATTGGAGTTCTATGTTAATGACTTTGTTACTCTCTGTTTTTTGTCAGCAGTAATTGTAGGGAGTAAATTAGTTAACGAACTCTTTATTGTTTACATGATTCTGATATTAATATATTTTGTACTTCCTAACTTATAACATGAATTACATACATGTGTTAACAGTCATGGTCTCGTGGAACATCATGCAACTTTATCCATTGTTTCCGCAATCCTGGTGGAGATTATGAATGGGCGGACTTGGATAAAGTACTGCGAAGATACTGGCTTACGAAGATGGCTGCTTTGTTTGAGTATGCTGATGAGTCTGTCTATGATAGACAGCTTGAATGGAAAAAGTTAGAACGGATGTTGAATTCCTACAAGATGCTGGAAGCTGATTCTGACAGGTCCATTAGTTTTTGGTATATTTCATGTGAACTTAATAACGTATTGAACCATATCTTGATACTTTTGTCTATTATAAAAGAAAATGATGATCTATATGTTCTTGTAGATTTCTCAGCTGCTCAGTCATTTCCACAACAGGGGATTCTATGTTACCAGCATCTGGTTGGACTATCTCGTCATTTTTCTCCTAAAATAAAGTAGAGCCATCACCAGCATATACAAAATTCCCAGGAACTTCAAGTCTTCAAATGCCTTAGAAACCTAGCTTCCAAAGCACTCAATCTCCAATACCGTACATTTGATTAGAATGCAGGAAAATTGCGTTAGTACAAAATGTTCCAAGTATGAAAGCTAACATACCAATATAAAACATCTCAAAATGGTTAGTCAACATAAGACATAATCATAAGAGACATTAACATAATCATAAGGTAATTCCAACATAAGTATCATATCATAACAAGTCAACATAAGGCATACATAAGTTCATACTTCAACCATTAGTCTTTCATACTTAAGTGAACTAGTTCACAAGCCACCTCCAAGTATACTTGTGCAAGGCCAAGATAGCATCCCATAATACTACCTAAACTAAGTACCTATCCTTGGTCATTGTTGGTCATAGTCCACCTTCATACTTAAGACCTAGGTTGTCATGACATAAGAACACTAAACTCCTAAGTAACCTCAAGGCACACTTGTGCAATGCATGTGGGGCATCCCATAATACCACACACACTAAGCATATCTTGAAGTCACCCTATTCATCTTTATCAATTATAGGTATCACTATGGACCTACTTCATATGACAAGGAACTATCAACTTAAGTAATTCATATCATGGAAGGCAACTATAACAACATTCCAAGCTAAGCATACTTCACATAAGAGAACAGTTCATAAGTAGCTTCAAGTAATACTTGTGCAATGTATGAGTAGCATCCCATACTACCACTCACACTAAGTATTCCTTTAGGCATGTTTACTCAATGTCAATTCTATTTCATTCTAGTCTACTAAAGAATAGCATACTACCATGCTAGACCTAATACCTTGGAAAAACATATTATCATACAATCCAAGCTATCAAAGGAAGGATACAAGTACCAACCTAGCCACCACGCAACCATTCAATGAGATGCAATCAATCCTTAAAGGAGTATGAATCCACAACGCTAAGCTATCCTTAGGATAGTATGGTATCTCAATCCTAAGCTGCCATGAAATGGTCTTGGCCTAACAAAGTCAAGTTACCATGAAGATCATTCTAACCATGTTAGTTCAAGCTACCATAGGAGAGCTTAGATCCTCAATCCTAGGCTACCATGCCTAAGCTAGTGCAAGCTACCATGAGATCCACCATCCCAAGCTACATAATTCATCTATCCATGAAGGAGTCATGACACTCAACCTCAAGCTATTCTACTTTAACAAGCATAATTCATTTAAGGTGATTAACCTTTCACATCCTACATATCTCATCATTTTAGACTGACTATTTAAGCCCTAGTGATCGACATTATGACTTCAAGCCCTACATTCAAACTTTAGTCCACAATCATTACTCTAATCTAGATCACAATGCATACTAGTCACAAGCCTTAGCCATAACCAATTCTAAGAATATTTCATCAAATTCCCAATTCTAGCCATTTCGATTCATGTTCTATCATACATACCTAAGTCTAGTTCGATTCATGATTTCATATTCTTATTCTTGAATAAGACCCATTCATGACAACAATCCAAGAGAATCTAGCAAGAATCATCAATTCCTCATCAAATGACACAAACCCACATACTTTGAAAATTAGGGTAAATCAAGGAATTCACATAACTATTTCATAATTACATGAATCAACAAAAAAATCATCATATAAAAGTATTACCCAACCGTTTGGGATCATACTCATCTAAAACCCATATTTTGGAAGTAACCCTAGCTTGTTTGGGGTTCTTCTTCACAAATCTTGGGGATTTCTAGGGGACTCTATGGGTGGAAGAACCCATAGATGAAAATCTTAACGTACCTTCAATAACAGCCTTAAACTAAGCTTCAATCCATGGAGAAAATCTCCCTAAGCCACTGCCCTCTTCTGTTCTCTTCTTCCTCTTCTGCTTCAATTCTAGAGAGATGATTTTTGGAGAGGATTTTAGGGGTCTTTAGATGTAAGGGTAAATGTGATTAGTTTAGGGTCTATTAACTATTTATGGGAGTTAAATTAACTAATTAATCGTCCCTCCTAAACCCTCAACTAATTACTAAACTAACCCCTAAACACCAACTTAAAAACTAAAGCTCCAAAACTGGCAGCACTTACGCCCCTCCACCTACAGTAGGTAGAGTTACTGAACGAAATTGGCCTCCGTCGTTTGCAACTTGGGCTTATATTTTGTAGGGAGTTGCAGGCCTAACCTACGCCCATGACCTACGGGGTGTAGGTTGACCTACTGAGCGTAAGTGGCCTCCGTAGGTCACCAAAATTGACAGTTTTGGGGACTGTTTTTGGGATCCTCCTCAAGGACCCCTTGGATGGTCCTTGGGAGGTCGTATCCAGATTTTTAACCCCTAAATATGTCTATCTAAGTATATGAGCCATTTACCTTGACTTTAACCCCTATAGAAACACTCCAAAAGTCCCCTACGATACCCTACAACACACTAGTTTATCTCACTAGTTCGACTTACTAGTTTTAGGGCGTTATGATCGTTTCTTGACGTTTGACCTCTAAAATCACCATACTAACTTAAATAGCCATTTTTCATCATTTAAATAAGTTCTCAACTATAAACTAACATGTGAGGCTCTAGTTCACCCTACTAGATTCCATCAAACAATAGCTAGGTCTAACTAGGTTTTATGGGGTGTTACAATATCCCCCACTTGGGAACATTCGTCCTCGAATGACACAGTAAACATTTCATAAATTCATTAATCTCAGCTAAGAGCCCATCATGCATGCACTACCTCTAAATGCACACTAAAACCAAGGAAGGAAACTTCAATTCCAAGCTAATTAGATACAATCGAACACAAGGGAGTAGGAACTACTTCTACCAACCCAAAATGCATGAAACTCTAAATCTACTCATTCTCAAGGAGGAACTAAGCCTATATGCAAAGTTCATCTCATAAGGCATATATTCAAGGAGGAACCTTTCAACTCCACAAACTAGGGCATGCTCACAATCAATTCATGAAGTCTATATGCAAGTCTTATTCAAATGCACTTCAACATGAGGAAAAATGCATAGAAGTCATTTATAACAAGACCTAAGCAATTTCATGAACATGCATATAAGGAAATATTGGCAACACATAAGGCACCAAAATAACCCTACTAGATAGGCACACTATCCCCCCACTTGGGAGTAAGCCTACACCACTTTTCTAAACCTTATGCATATTAAAATAACTCAAAAATCCAACATAACAAGTCATAAAGGACAAGAAATCTGGAAATTTCTAAAATATGAAAGAAACACATACCGGAAAGGACATGAGGAGATCACTCTTGATCATCCTTGGATTGGAGAGCATAGAACCTATTCCTCTTTGGAGGCTCATCATCCCCACCACTAGGGGAAACTTGCTTACCCTCTCTTATAGTAGCCTTTGTCTTTGGACAATATTTCTTCATGTGGCCACTCTCACCACATCCATAACAACCATCTCTACCGGCCAAACACCTACCATCATGCCTCTTATCACACCTAGAACAAATAGGCCATAGGGACTCACTATCTTGCCCTTGTGACCCAGGGGTAGACACCATCTCATCCTTATACTTAGGAGTATTAGAATAACCTTGTCCGGAAAACTTTCGTCGATTCCTAGCACAACCATGTCCATTGGACCCATCATGAAAAGACTTATCATTATCCATCCTAGACCTCTTTTTCTCCCTAGGCTTCTCTTCCATGAGTTTTCCCTCTTCCATTTGTTCGTCATGAATCATGAGGTGGGATATATCCATGATATCAACAAGCATGGTTGTACGACACTCTTTGGCTACCATGTCAGACACACCCGACAAGAACCTATTCATCTTATCCCTCGGATTTTCAACTATGGAGGGAGCATATTTAGACAATAGAGTAAACTTCAAGGCACACTCCTTGACACTAATGTTACCTTGCTTGAGATTGATGAACTCTTCCATCTTAGCCTCCCTTAACTCCCGGGGAAAGAACCTATCCAAAAATACTTCCATAAAAGCTTCCCATTCTGTGGGATCCGCCCCTACCGGCCTAGCATCTTTCCATTGCTCATACCATATTTGGGCAACTTCCTTCAATTGGTAAGCGGCTAGTTTTGATTTCTCCGTAGAAGTCACTCCCATGAAAGCAAGATTCTTATAAACCTCCTCTATGAACCCATTAGGATCCTCTTCCACCTTGGAGCCATAGAACTCCGGAGGATTCATCCTCAAAAACTCCCTTACTCTAGAAGCACCCATTCCCCTATAGGGTTTTCCGGAGCCACCATCTCTCTATTGGCTTGCGCCATCAAGGCTTGAGCCAACAATTGCATAGAAGCCCTAAACTCCACTAGAGCATCATTCCCCATTAGAGGGTCATTAGGAACTTGAGGAGGAACTTGATTTGGAACTTGGGAAGGAACCTCTTGGTTTCCAATGCCTTCCCCTTCCCTTCTAGCATTCGCCCTAGTATAAGCTATACCCTGGAAAAAAAACAAAGGCACGGATTAGGAAAAGGGCCTACTAAAGCCAAACTCTATGGCACGACAAGATAATGAAGAAGTGAGACTTTTCCTAAGCATCCCATAGCCTCCTATTCATAGATGTGTCGCGACTCACACCGATGAATAAGACACTATTAGACGTGGTTTGAGACATCCAAAAAATTTCCCAAAAACTTATGCTCTGATACCAAATTTGTCACTCCCCGAGAGCACCCCCTAGATGTGACCAGCGTAGTTGACCCCAAAGGGGTCGCATACAAGCCCTTAGCATAGTCGAAACATAAGATCATGCAAAATACGGGGAACTTAAAACTTTCTTTAAACATTCAATATAAAACATTTCATAAATGCAGAAGTCATTACTAAGTTTATGTCTCAAAAACATCTATGAACAACATGAATAAAAGTCATTGAGACACAGCCCATACAAAGTCTAAAACATAAGAAAAGACATAAAAGGAACAAAGGGGCTTGTCCTCGAAGCAATGAGAAGTCACCAAATCTTCTAGTCTTCAAACCCCTTAGAAACCTAGCTTCCAAAGCACTCAATCTCCAATACCCTACATTTGATTAGAATGTAGGCAATATGCGTTAGTACAAAATGTACCAAGTATGAAAGCTAACATACCAACATAAAACATCTCAAAATGGTTAGTCAACATAAGACATAATCATAAGAGAAATTAACATAATCATAAGATAATTCCAACATAAGTATCATATCATAACAAGTCAATATAAGTCATACCTAAGTTCATACTTTAACCATTAGTCTTTCATACTCAAGTGAACTACTGCACAACCCACCTCCAAGTATACTTGTGCAAGTCTAAGATAGCATCCCATAATACTACCTAAGCTAAGTACCTCTCCTTGGTCATTCTTGGTCACAATCGACCTTCATACTTAAGACCTAGGTTTTCATGATATAAGAGCACTAAGCCCCTAAGTAACATCAAGCCACACTTGTGCAATACATATGGGGCATCCCATAATACCACACACACTAAGCATATCTTGAAGTCACCCTATTCATCTTCATCAATTCTAGGTATCACTATGGACCTATTTCATGTGACAAGGAACTATCAACTTAAGTCATTCATATCATGGAATGAAACTATAACAACACTCCAAGCTAAGCTTACTTCACATAAGATGACATTTCATAAGTAGCTTCAAGTAATACTTGTGCAATGTATGAGTAGCATCCTATACTACCACTCACACTAACTATTCCTTTAGTCTAGCTTACTCAATACCAATTCTATTTTATTCTAGTCTACCAAAGAATATCATACTACCATGCTAGACCTACTTCCTTGGAAAAACATATTATCATATAATCCAAGCTATCAAAGGAAGGATACAAGTACCAACCTAGCCACCATGCAACCATTCAATGAGATGAAAGCTATCCTTAAGGGAGTATGAATCCTCAACCCTAAGCTATCCTTAGGAGAGTATAATATCTCAATCATAAGCTCCCATGAAATGGTCTTGGCCTAACCAAGTTAAGCTACCATGAAGAGCATTCTAACCATGTTAGTTCAAGCTACCATAGGAGAGCATAGATCCTCAATCCTAGGCTACCATGCCTAAGCTAATGCAAGCTACCATGAAAAGCACCCTATCAATGCTAATTCAAGCTAACCATAGGAGAGCTTAATTCCTCAATCGGAGCTACCATGAGATCTATCATCCCAAGCTACCATGAGATCCACCATCCCAATCTTCGTAATTCATGTATCCATGAAGGAATCATGAGACTCAACCTCAAGCTATTCTACTTTAACAAGCATAATTCATTTAAGGTGATTAACCTTTCACATCCTACATATATCATCATTTTAGACTTACTCTTTAAGCCCTAGTGATCGACATTATGACTTCAAGCCCTACATTCAAACTTTAGTCCACAATCATTACTCTAATCTAGATCACAATGCATACTAGTCACAAGCCTTAGCCATAGCCAATTCTAAGCATAATTCATCAAAGTTCCAATTCTACACATTTAGATTCATGTTCTATCATACATACCTAAGTCTAGTTCGATTCATGATTTCATATTCGTAATCTTTAATAATTCCCATTCATTACAACAACCCAAGAGAATCTAGCATGAATCATCAATTCCTCATCAAAAGACACAAACCCACATACTTTGAAAATTAGGGTAGATCAAGGAATTCACATAAATTCTTCATAATAACATGAATCAATACTAAAATCATCATATAAAATTATAACCCAACCGTTTGGGATCATACTCATCTAAAACCCATGTTTTGGAAGTAACCCTAGCTTGTTTGGGGTTTTTCTTCACAAATCTTGGGGAATTCTAAGGGACTCTATGGGTGGAAGAACCCATAGATGAAAATCCTAAAATACCTTCTATCACAGCCTTAAACTAAGCTTGAATCCATGGAGAAAATCGCCCTAAGACACCGCCCTCTTCTATTCTCTTCTTCCTCTTCTTCTTCAATTCTAGAGAGATGATTTTTGGAGAGGATTTTAGGGGTCTTTAGATGTAAGGGTAAAAGTGATTAGTTTTAGGGTCTATTAACTACATATATGAGGTAAATTAATTAATTAAGTGTCCCTCCTAAACCCTCAACTAATTACTAAACTAACCCTTAAACACCAACTTAAAAACTAAAGCTCCAAAACTGGCAGCACTTACGCCCCTCCACCTACGGACCGTAGGTGGAGTCACTGGCCGTAAGTGGCCTCAGTTGTTTGAAAATGGGGCTCATATTTTTCAGGGAGTTGGAGGCCTGACCGACGTCCATGACCTACGGGGCGTAAGTTCACCTACTGAGCATAAGTGGCCTCCGTAGGTCACCAAAATTGACAGTTTTGGGGACTGTTTTTGGGGTCTTCCTCAAGGACCCCTTGGGTTGTCCTTGGGGGGTCGTATCCGGATGTTTAACCCCTAAATATGTCCATCTAAGTATAGGAACCATTTTCCTTGACTTTAGCCCCCATACAAACACTCCAAAAGTCCCCTACGAGACCCACCCTACTACACACTAGTTCATCTCACTAGTTCGACTTACTAGTTTTCAGGCGTTATGATCGTTTCTTGACGTTTGACCTCTAAAATCACCATACTAACTTAAATAGACATTTTCATCATTTAAACAAGTTCTCAACTATAAACTAACATGTAAGGCTCTAGTTCACCCTACTAGATTCCATCAAACAATAGCTAGGTGTTCTATTGGGTGTTACACCTATATAGCAAAATTTTCCCGTAATCGATCACATCCTTAGAATTCTTCTCAGTATTGTTATTTTAGCTTTTTGTGACTGTGTTGTAGTTGATAATCCCAAACAAAAAACCCCATCTGACATTCTTGTCACCCCTTTTGATTTGTTTCATATCTTTTATGATAATTTCTATTCCTATAGCTAGTTAGATCACTTTTGTACTTCTTAATTGAATTTCAACACTTACAACTCCCTGTGGGTTCGACCACAACTCATTTGTTGGGTTTTACACTGCTTAACGATCATTTGCACCTAGAATTTGATGAGGTATCTTTGATACGTTAATCAGGAATCCTTGCATCCAATTGAAAAGTAGAAATTCCCCAATTTGAGTTAGGGTTTTCTTCTAAGTCATGGATTTTTACGAATGTTTATTCAATTGATTAAATTATGATTGATTATGCATGAATTGAGAGGATTCTATGCTTTTATGATTGAAATTCCATGTACCCATGCTTAACCTATGTTTCTAAAAAGAAAGTGAATAAAATGGGTTTTACTCTATGAAAGGAGAATTTATGGATTTATGTGTATTCTTATAGGATAAATAATATACAATATGAGTTGCTTTGAGAGTGAAGCATGTATGATTTTAATTGTTGATTATTGATGTGATTGTTGTGGGCGGGATTTCCCACATGTTTTCGAATGTATGAATGTGAAAGGCTTTCTCACATTGAATGATTCTAGGTTGGATGAATTTATCACCTAAAGTTAACCTAAGCTAAGGAAATTATAAAATTGATGAGTCTAGAGGCGGTTACCCATGACCTCTAAGTCAAAGACAAGAGGCGAGTACCCATGTCATATGGTGGAAAGACAAGTGGCGAATAACCATGTCACATGAAAGTTGGACTAGAGGTGATTACCCATGACCCTAAGAAAGTGGACTAGAGGCTATTACCCATGATCCCAAAGTAAGAAAGACAAGAGGAAATCATCCATGTTCCTTTATAGTAAGGCAATAGATGATACCCATGTCCTTAAAATATAAGCTAAGATATGTTATGGTAGGTGATGAGCTTGGATTGTGTCTTGAGTTTGCCTTCTATGATGAGTAAGATTAGTGGTGGTTATCCATGCCTTGACTAAGTATGAATTGAGGTTACTTCAAGAAGTACTCCTTATATGTTGAGATGATCTATTATGTGCATTAATTATGCTTTATGACTTATGTTCTCTAACGTTGTGTTACATTATGTTTATACAAGTTATCATATTTAGTACATTTTTGTACTAATGCATACTCTTGCCTAGATTTCTTATCCAAATGTAGGGTCCGGTGTTCCCGATTCTCATCCCCGTGGCTAAGATCCATAGTAGACGAAGAGTTAAGGATTGGCGAGTCCTCATTTATTTGAGGATTTGGCCACTACTTTCATTATGTTGTCTTCATTTGAGTTTTGAACATTGTTGAATGGGCTGTGTCTAGATATTCTATTGTATTATATGGTTTTTGAGACAAGTGTATTAGACTTCTGCTTCGTTTTATAAAATTTTGCTTATGTTGAAATAATGTCTTAAATCTTATCGATTTCTGTTATCTTGAATATAAAGCTAAGTGGCTTATATGAGGCCTCTCAGGGTCTTGTATGTCATGTTACATCTATGGGATGACCCTGGGTCATGAAATTAAGTTTAGTTTTTATGCACTTAGATTTACTTTTTGTATGTTCGTGTGTGTTCTTGCCTTCCCGCTTTAACCTTTGTTTGTGTCTAGATTCGATCTTTTCTAACTATCTTTTTCCTTTATTGCTCGGTCAGCCTATGATGCCTACTACATAGCTTTGCTTTGGTACTTATGTTTCACTCTACATATTTTTTGTGCTGGAGGTCCTAGTACCAACTACAAGTGATGATCGATCATGCCATTCTTTCCAGTTTGTGGATATCGGAGATGAAGATGAGCTCTTGGCGTCCTAGACTAGCATGTCTCCTTTTGTACATATGTTAGCTTGTATTTTTCCTTTGAGATGGATTTTTGTGGTCCACTTTTGGGACTTGTATTTGTTCTTACTAGATAGCTCTCTCCTCGTGACTTCCTAGTTTTGGGAGGGTTCCTTTATATATATAGATTTGGTTTCTTTCAATTTCTGTCTTTTCTTATTATTAGTATTAATTTATGTTTTGTTCTACCCTTATACCTATTACTTGCATTTTAGGTATGGGTTGGCTTAGTTACTAGTGGTTATGGTAGGTTCCATCCTGAATAAGGGAATCGATCGTGAAAAAATGAGCTTAAAGCTTTGAAGCTTTGAAGAAATTTCAAGTGGTTCTTGTTTATTATTGTTCAATTTGAGCTCAAAAGGTGTTGGGTTTCATTCTCTAGCCCGGAGGAAAGTTATTCTTGAAATTTGAGGTCATTTGGTGAAGAATTGAAGTGGGTTTTGTTTTTGGTGTTATTCTTGTTCATGGTGCTCTTCATAGTTTAAAGATGGATGAAATGGGTTTATTTTTTTTGCTTAAATTGATGGTTAAAAACTATTGGATTTTGTCGTGATGTTGAAAGAAGCTCGTGTTTATAACTACATGAAAATAGGAGCTCAATTGAGTGAGTTATGAATTTTTGATGTTCATCAATGTTCTTCATGTGTTCTTGAGTAAGAAAGGGCAAAAAGTACAACTGATCTAATTCAAGAAGTGTTATAGTTGTTTGTGGTCCCAAAATTAGTCAAAATGGGGCCCAAGGATTATAAAAAAAATATGAAAGTTTTTTAAAAAAAGAAAGAAATCAAACGAATTTGGCTTTGAAAATCAACCGATATTTGTGTTGTCTCTAAAGGATGAGCCAACGGGTGGTCAGTTTTCGTGTCTGAGCCGACTCTCCAGTGTTCGCAACTTTGGTTTCCGCATCTAGACAAGCTTCAGATGCTCCAACGTTGGCTCTCCCTAGGTCATCGATGGATCACAGCCTCCCAACACGGCTCTAGGTCCATTTTCAGCCATTTTCAAACATTTTCATGCCTTTCTCCAAGAAATTCAATCCAATTTCTTCAAAAATAATTTTCTTAGTCCAAGTCTTAGTAAATTAGCTTCTTATCACCTATGGCTTCATAACTTGATTTTAATTAGTAGACTATCCTACTAAATTTTATCAAGTTCTGTTGATTTATTTCTTTGTGCTAATTTCTTTCTTATTCTTTTATAGTTTTATTTTGTTGTTAGTTTTCTTGATTCAAGTCTGTTAGTATTATTTGATTCAACCTTCTTTCAAGTGTCACCAAGATCTATTCCTCCATAAGCATAGATAACCTTGAATTGATTGAGCGGAATTAGTAACAATATCAATTTGGGGAAGAAGCCATACAAGGTAACGATGCTAATTCTTGCACTTTCTTAAACTTGTAAATTTATTGTGTGGCTAGTAGCTAATTGAGTATAAGTGATAGCTTGATTTCATGTGAGCTTAATGATTCTTTACCACATAGTGATAACTCATTTGTTGATAGTGTTCATACACTAATTGATCCTACTGTTCATACTAAATAAATCTCTTACCTAGAATAACATAAGTTAAGTAGAGCATTATACGAGTTCACTTTATCATTATATAGTTTAACATTTAGATGTCTTAATTCTTCATCTTCGAAATAATTAGTAAATTTTTACACCCGTTTAAAACTAAAGGTAGAAAAGCGACGATTTGGGGTCGGTAACCAATAGCTAGGCCTACGTTACATTCATTTTTGAAATCAACCCTTTCTTTTATAAATAAAAAAGGACTTATTGGTATCATTATTATTTTTCAAACCATATATTTCCCAAATATTTTAATTGCTTAATATATTTATTTAGTAGTCCTAAAAATAAGATGAAAATTACTATGATAATATATAAATAATTGTGCATAAAATTAATACTCGAGTCGTGCTAGTACTGTCCTACGAAACTATTTCAACGGTGTGAAATGTTTCCCTGGGATTAAACAATCTTTCCCTATCTTAAATATAGGATACAGGAATCAACAAATTAATTATCGTAAGCAAGTTATTAACGGGGAAGTAAAGTAACCGAGCCAAAGTAATTAATTAACTTAAAAGATAAAGCCAAAACGAGGGAGTAAGAGAAAGCAAGAAACAATAGAGTTAGAATTGGTTTCTTATCATTTTTATCAAACTGGAAAGCTGCCTTTTTATAGGCCAAAAAAATGAGATCACTCTAGACAAGTGTCACTAAGGTGTTAAAGGAAGGCATGCATCAGCCAAGTCACTTAGAAGTTGCCATATCTCCAAGTAACTTCTCCAATACCCTATAATTACCTTGCTTTGTAAAAACATTTAATAAAATAATCTTTTGAAATAAAAATATTTTCTTATAATCCTCCACTTATTTCAAAAGATTTTATATGTAAAAATATAACTTGTTGGATTTTAAGGATAAAATGCAATAGGTTTGGTGTCTTTCGGACTATGAACCAAACTTAGTTCGACATAATTTAATTTACAGAATTAACGATGAAATATAATATTTCTACGAACCAATTATTCTTATCGTAAATTAGAGACTTTACCAATCACATTTTGACCACAGTAATTTTGCCGTTCAACAAAGTTTTAAGTCAATAGGCCATGCGCGTGCCTGATATTCATTAGAGCTCTAGAGACTAGGCCAAAGTCTCATAGGAGCGGCCACACTCCACTTTTCATATAGGTTAATTCATGAAGTGCATAGTGCTTTAAAAACACCATCCTTAATTAAGGACTATGAATTCATTATGAGTTGATAACTCATCCCTCATTTTTAGTAGCAGTTCAAGCACTCTCATTTAGTGCGCAAAGTGAATATTGACTTGTTATTACTCATATGAACCTACTTAATAGGATCTCCAATCACAAAAGTTGGGTTACCATCTCTATTAACAGTTAATTGGCCTTAAACCCATTTCTATTGAGGTTTGAAGAATTAATTTTCTTCCCATAGGTTTAGTCAGTGAATCTGCCGAAATTCAATTCTTACTTCACATCATCAATGAAAATTACTCCACCTTTTAACAGCTATTTCTTGACATCATGCCTCAATTTCATGTGCATTCTCTTATTACAAGAAGATTTATTATTCACAATAGCAATTGCGGCTTCACAATCACAATGTATTGTAATACCCCGGAAACCAGTAAGTTGAACTAGAGAGTTCTAGAGCCTTTTGTAAGAGTTTTAGAGTGTGGTAGGAGGATTAAAACTCATAAAAATGATTCCTGTACATATAATGACGGTTTTAGGGTTAGGGCGTCAAGGTACAAACGCCCAAGGACCACTCAAGGGGTCCTTGAGGAGGACCCTTAAAACAGCCCAAAAGCTGTCAATTTGTAGCTACCAACGATTTGCCATCTACTGGCCATGGATGGACCCACGCCCTGTGGGTTAGTGTCGTGGGTCAAGGCTGGCACAAAACTGAAAGTTTAGGGTCCATTCCTTAAACTACGGAGGTGCAGCACGGGCAGTAGACCCATCCACGGTCCGTGGATGGGTGAGTCGTGAGTTATAGTAGAGTTTTAATTTTAGTTTTTAAGCTAGGGGTTTAAGAATTAATTAGTAATTAGTTAAGGGTTAAGGGAGGTCGGTTAGTTAGTTATTAAACAACCTATATATACCTAATAGACCCCTAAACTAAATTACTTAATTCATTCTTCAAAGAACCCAAATTCTCTAAAAATAGTTCTTTCTCTAGAAGTGAAGAAGAAGAAGAGAAGGAAGAGGGGCAGATTTTCCTCCATTGTTTCAAGGTTAATTTTGGCTTTGAATCGAGGTAAGTTAGATTAATGATCTATGGGTTTTTCCACCCATAGAGCCCCCTAGGTTTTGCCCCAATTGTGAAGTCAAAACCCAACTCTAGCTAGGGTTTCTTTCTACATTGTGGGTAGAGTGTAGGTATGATTACAATCTAGTGGATAATACCTAATTATGATTGTATTAGCATTGAATTATGATATTATGATGAAATTATGTGATTTATATGGTAAACCCTAGCGTAATTGATGAATGTGATATTATGTGGGTTTATGCCATGAGAGGTGGAATTCAGGAATTCTAATTGATCTTGTAAAATCAAAATCATGTGTAGTAACTGTTCAAGTTTAGGAACACATAAAAGTGAATTGAATTAGATTATAATTCATATGATGGTTCATGACTTGTAAAGATGAAATTGAACCTTTATGATTAATTATGACTAGAATTACCTACCAATGAAAAATGTGATTAGAATATCTTGAAATCTAGGTATAAAGATGATAGTAAGAAGTAAAGATTGAGAATAGGGCTTGTAGTCATCAAAGTTAGGGCTTTGGGGGTAAATCCAATGTTATGTGATCTTGTTGTGTATTGTTTCTCTCTTACACACTTAGGCATGAATGTGCTATGAGATCCAAGGTTCTCTCACATAGAATGATTCTAGGTTGACTTAATAACCTAAAATTAATCAAATCAAGTTAGACTAGAATATCTTGAAGTTGTGATATATGATCCCTCCATGTGTAGCTTGATTTGGTAAGATAAGACCAAGATAGGATAGCTTAGGATTGAGGATTTACACTCTCCTAAGGGTTGCTTGATATAGCATTGTAAGATTCATGTCAAGGGTAGCATGATTTAGGAGTAGTTGATGTTTTGCGTAATCAACGACACAACTTCCAGTACGAGTGTCTACGATCGTGCAATAGTATAGTAACCCAACCAAGGGTTGGGTCCGTGTCCCAAGGGAGCGGTTTTGAAAATTAATAGAGAAATAAAATTTAGTTCTAACTAGTCGTAGCTAAAGACATTAACGATTAAAAACATTGTAAATCAAAGGGGGACACAAAAGTGTCAAATATCAATTTGGGGGTTTTGTCACAAGTATAGCAAAAACAATAAAAATAACAAAAAAATCAAGTATGGGTAAGAGTTCTTGGGGTGTGACCACAATACAAGTTGATATAAATAGTTGGGTACATGTTTTCGATAGGAAATTTGCAAGATAATAGTGACTAGGCTAAACTTTAGATGGAAATAAGTTCCCTCTCGGGCAACTTACCCTGTTTCAAATGCGTTCCTCTCGGACACCCATTTGCCGCATGAAGACCAACCTACGCCTTACCCCACTCACTATCTCGAGCTAAGGGTTAGGATATGGAACTAGGGCTCACCCTCTCGGGCTGAACCTCATATCGAACCACTCCTTCGGCCATCAGTCTACTGGTTTTGGTTCCGCGACCTCCCTCTCGGGCAAGTCGAAAACACATGGGTGGCTTTGTATTTGCTACTACAAACCCATTAAATTAAACCACAACCACTAGGTGAAATCGCCATTAAAATACATCTAACGTATCAACAAGCAAGACCCAACAATAATATCAACACATATTTGCTAAATCACACCCCAAGAATGGGGTTTTTTTGCCACATCAAAAGATAGAAATTTATACCTTCAATGATGTTGAAATCAAATGGGTATAGAGAAATAAGACTTTATTTGAGCAAAGAAAGAAGAATCCAAGAGACCCACTTCAAAATTGGAAGAGATGAAACCCTTTTCTTCTTCAAGTCTTCATAAACCGTCTTCAAACTTGAAAGTAAAATGTACTAAAATTATATTGTTCTATAATGAGAATATGATACTGAAATCTAATTCTAAAATCTCATACTAAGCTATAACTCTCAACGAGTATTTATAGTTTTCAAAAATCTGTGTTGCGGCGGGTCACTCAGCGACATTAGTCGGAATCGCTGATAAACTCGGCAATTCGCCCTTTGGTGTAGTTCATCGTTGTCTTGCACCATCCTTCGGCATCGTCGTGTTCTGGGTCATTGGGCGACATAGTACTCTTCGCGGAACTTCTCGGCGATGCGCCAACTGCTCTCTTTTTCTATCGACTTGATCCTTTCCTTCAAGACTCAGCACACTGGAACAAAAGGCGAAGTGAGACCCTTCAGCGATTCGCCAAGTGAACTCGGCAATCCTTAGGCCTTCATTTTCTTGTTCTTTTTAGCCTTCTCCTTCCTTTTTGCGAAGTAGTCTCCATGCTTTCCTTCAAACGTCAAATACCTGAAACTTAAAGGTTTTCATCAGATATTGAGATAAAATAAGCATTTGAGGACACAATTTCTATTAAAAATATAGCCCTAAATGAGTCCAACTTCTGGACTCATCAACAACCCCAACTTATACTTTTGCTTGTCCTCAAGCAAAATCAAGTTTAGTTGTTCAAAAAGGGTGTCTCAAACAGTGCTACACAAGACTCAATTATGAATGTACACAACAATACTTTAAACTACTTATGCGAAGATACAATTGTGTACTCAAAGATTCAAGTTGTGACAGACCATTACCAAAGATTCTCATGTTCGCAATACTTTCTGCTAATGTAGGTTCAAGCTCAACGAAAGTATCTAAATGCCCTCACACAAAGAATGATTCCATCTTCACATATAGAGACTAATCAATTTAAGATCAGGAATCAGATGCAACGCGCACACTCAAAAAGAGGAACACAATGCATGATTTCACCCATAGGTTTGCCCTTATTGTCCAATCTACTTTCGGTTCGGCTTACTCAATATCAAAAAGGTCTTTTCAAGGCTTGTAATGGGGCTGAGTGCATAGGTATGGTCATTTAGGTTCAGTGACTTCTTCATCCTCATGAGATGTGGTGTTCTCAAAACTTCCTTTTCCTTTCCCTTGTCATTTTTTTTGTTCCAGTGCTTCTAAGTCATCCTTTCATTCACCTTCCATGTTCTTTTTTAGAAGGGTTTCCATTTTGTTTTGCAATACCATGGTTTATATAGACTTTTTCTTCCACTTCTTGACTTCTCCTTTTCCTTTACACCACACCCCCAACTTAGGCTTTTGGCCTATGTTGGCTATTCACTAAACCACAATTCAAGAGGATTATAGATAGTGGGTCAAGTAAGGTCTAGGGTTCATCAAGTTTCTTCCAAAGAAAGATAAGTATCAAGGGGTGTTCAACAGAGTTTCATACGCTCACGGGTAGGCCACAAAAGAGGTATATGTCAAATTTGGCTCACACTCTTTAAAGTTTCCTAAGATCATCTCAGGAGTACACCTTTCTAAATTAATCAGACTAATGGGGCAAATTCTAGGTTTGTTTATGTATTATTCAAAGTAAACTAATCACACATGGCATCAACACTGAAGTCAAAAAAGACTACACACTTTCGCTAGTGTGCAACGGTCATTATAAGAGAATCAATTCGATAAATGGCTAATAACAACAAGATGCAAAGAGTTCACATATTGTCTATGCAACTTCATTTGGTCTCGTCATACCCGCACACTCATGGTTGTTCAATTGAGAGAACTATTCAAGTCATCAGTATTGATCAGAACTGAGCCTTAAATTTTGCAAAAGAACAGCCACTTTTAGCATACGAGAGTTGGCAAAACATTTTGGAAAATTTTAAAATCAAAATTTTCCGGAAGGGTCAAAATCATTTTTGTAATTTAAAACAAAAAAGGAGCCATGAACTCAATCATCCACAAAAAGTAGTATATAACACAATTAAAAACAGACAACCCAAATGTACACAAAAACATAAATATCCATATCAAGCAAGCAAGGTGGGCCTCACCCCACCACAATTAAATGAGCTTGTCCTCAAGTGCAAGTAATAAGTATCCAACAGTTAAAGTAAAGAAAGAACAGAGAAACAGGTAACGAGGGGGTCCTGTCTACACGTTTGCTCCATTTGTCGGGGCATTGTTGCTTGATGCATTAGCCTGAAATTCGACAATGGTCCCCGGATTGTCATTCGGTTCTCATTGTGTTCATTTGTCCTAGCTTCTGCAGCGATGTTAGCAGCACCCATTATGTCCACGTCATGGCTTGACAAAATAAGAGTTTATAGCCGTGTAGACTCCACGTTTCCATGAACGAATTGTGGGATAAATGGGGACCATTCTGCTGGAGCTCACTTTCTTACTTTCTCTCCTCTCTTTTGCCAGTTCTGCTATCTTTTCGTTTCTTTTGAAATCTCATGCTCTTACATGTCGTGGTGGCATATCTCTCCCTACGACCTTAGGTCTATCCATTTCTGTAAAAGACTTTGAGACAAAGTTAGAAAATATTTAAACAGAGGCAGCGGAGTCCTAGGTGCAAAATTGTTTCCCCAAAACAGTTGGTGAAGTGCGCATCCAATTAGGCAGTTTCACTGAAAAAGATGCATAAATGATACAAGGGTATAGACAAAGCGGTAGGCAGGGAGACTTTCGGTGAGTCGCCGAGTGTACTTGTCGACACCAGACCTACCGCTGAAAGTATCAGATCAATCAATACATTTAGCATTTAGTAAAGGCAAAATGAGAATGTTAGGCAAACGCCAGGCCGGTCGGCGATCTATACTCACTCGCCAAACAGCCAAACGTGTCTATTTTCAGCCTATTTCTTTCAAATCCAAACCCGCAACCCCTGATAACTCAGTTTAAGCTTCAAAGGCATGAATTCAACGAAGACTCGTAGTAATGTTTACACACCTGTATCAACACAATTTCAAATCAACGCACGATCTAGTGGGATTCTACCAGTTAATCAATATGTATTGAAGCGTAATTAGTAACACATAAAATCCCATTAACTCAGAGACTCAACAACGGTTTTCAATCATTTCAACATTATACAAATGAGTAAAAATTCTGATCGAATAACTGAGGGGTTCGATTACCAACCTTTTATGCCGAATTAGATATTACTGACATGGTAGGTAGCAATGCGATCCAAATCCGAGCACAATTTGACACTTAAAATACTCTAAGCATGAAAGAAATGTAACTACTAGGGTGCGAGTGTGAGTTAGTAAAAGGGACAAAGTGAAAGAAAGTGAATGAAATAGAAATTTTAAACCTGTGGCTTCTAACCGTCCAGTTTCAGCTCATTCGGCGATGTTAGTCGGTCTCGCCCAATCACTCGGCGAAGCACTGAATATCTATTTTTCTTGCAGAATGTAACAGAGTTTTCAGTTAAGGTGGGCATTGCGTCGGCGATCTTCGTCAATATCGCCAACTGGGTTAGCGATGCGCTGACGAAATTCACACTCCGCTGAGTTTTATAGACCCAACATTTAAGATGTATTGAATCAAACGACGGGAATGATCAGTTACGCCTAACTTGTCAGCGATCCACCAAGCGGAAATATTGCTCACCTTTTTACATCTCTTCAAACACTTTCCTCACTCAATCTGTAAAAATAATACACTATTATTTTATCAAGATAACAAAAGCAAGTAAGGGGTTTTGGGTTGCCTTCCAAAAAGCGCCTTAGTTAACGTCGTGGCACGACACACGTCAACCTTCAAACCTCACTCTTGGGGTTAGCCATAATATCACTAGGCAAACCGCCTTGCTGTCTTGGATTAAGATGAGACGAGATATGACCTATTTGGGTCTCTAACTGCTTGATTGAAACTGAATGAGACGTCACAGTCTGGTTAAGGGTAGACACATCATCTTTCATGCCTTTTAGCATTTTTTTTTACCCTTCAACTTTGTTTAGAATACGTGAGAGCATATCCTCGGACCTACCACCTTCCAAATCCTTGGGATTTTGCCACTCATGGGGAAATAACTATCATTCTCCCCATCCTTCCAATTTGGATTCTGATCCCTCCATTCACGGTCTCGATCTTTCAATCCTTTGTCTCTAGCCCAACCTTGGTTAGCATCCTGCCTCGGGTAGTTTGAACGATAACCACCACCTTGGTTTGCTAGGAAATTTACCTCCTCACTATACAAAGCTTCAAACTTCATCTCTTCAGGATTTGTGCTCCCAACCCCCACAACATTGACACAAGGAGTACCAGCCTCCATGACATTCTTAGATAGAATATCTAGTTGTGTCATAATCTTAGCCATGTTTTGGTCTCTGTCATTTTCCTTTTCAATCTTCTCCTTAGATAGCTGGAAGGTGACAGGGGAGACCTGGTCCTCGCGAGTGTACCATGCTCTGTTGATGGTTGTCATGCCATCTAAAAGTTGGGCTGCTACTGCATACGGCTGCTGCATTAAACATCCAGGTGAGAGTTAGTCAGCGACACCCTTGTTTACCAAGTCTAGACTCCGGTAGAAGTATTGAAGGAGCACGTTATCAGGAAGACCATAGGTTGGGCATTGTAGCACCAATTTTTTAAATTGAAGCCAAGTTTCGTGCAGAGGCTCTCCATTCAGACGCTTGAAACTTTGGACGTTGTCCCGTATAGTCATCATCTTCAAGGGAGGGAAAAATTGCACATTAAATGTGGTGACCAGCTCCTCCCATGAAGTGATCGAATTTTGTGGTAATTCAGCTAACCACTTGCAAGCTTCCCCCATCAGAGAAAATGGGAATATTTGCAGCCTGACTGACTCTTGAGAGATGTTCTTGAAAGAGAATAGCCCACAAACATCTACGAAGTGTTGAAGATGCTCATGGGGATCCTCATGAGCCAATCCACTGAAGAGTCCTTTTAGTTGCAAGAGTTGCAACATAGTACTTGTTATATGGAACACTGCACTCCCCTCGGCTGGGGGTAAGCGGATGGCAACAACACCTCCCATGAGAATGGGATCATTGACATTTGGCTCTTGGACATCGTTGAGGTTACCGATGTCATCTTGGTGGCCCACCTGACAACCATTACTGTCGTTAACACTCATGCTTTCTGAAATATTTACGCAATCAAAAAACATGAATAAAAGTCAAATTAGTAAAACTACGCTAAAAAGAACGAAAATTCTACTAATCTAAAATTCTCAAGTAACACCACTCCCGGACAACGGTGTAATTTTGATGTTTTGCATAACCAACGACACAACATCCAGTACGAGTGTCTACGATCATGCAATAGTATAGTAACCCAACCAAGGGTTGGGGTTGTGTCCCAAGGGAGCGGTTTTGATAATTAATAGAAAAATAAAATTTAGTTCTAACTAGTCGTAGCTAAAGGCATTAACGATTAAAAACATTGTAAATCAAAGGGGGACACAAAAGTATCAAATATCAATTTGGGGGTTTTGTCACAAGTGTAGCAAAAACAATAAAAATAACAAGAAAATCAAGTATGGGGAAGAGTTCTTGGGGTGTGACTACAATACAAGTTGAGAAAAAAAGTTGGGTACATGCTTTCGATAGGAAATTTGCAAGATAATAGTGACTAGGCTAAGCTTTAGATGGACGTTTCAAATGCATTCCTCTTGGACACCCATTTTCCCCATGAAGACCAGCCTACTCCTTACCCCACTCACTCTCTCGAGCTGAGTGTTAGGATATGGGACTAGGGCTCAGCCTCTCGGGCTGAATGTCATGTCGACCCACTCCTTAGGCCATCAGTCTAGTAGTCTTGGTTTCGCGACCTCCCTCTCGGGCAAGCCGAAAACACAAGGGTGGCTTTGTATTTACAACTACAAACCCATTAAATTAAACCACAACCACTCGGTGAAATAACCAGTAAAATACATATAACCTATCAGCAAGCAAGATCCAACAATAATATCAACATATATTTGCTAAATCACACCCCAAGAATTGGGATTTTTAGCCACACATCAAGAGATAGAAATTTATACGTTCAATGATGTTGAAATCAAATGGGTATAGAGAAATAAGTCTTGATTTGAGCAAAGAAAGAAGAATCCAAGAGACCCACTTCAAAATTGGAAGAGATGAAACCCTTTTCTTCTTCAAGTCTTCAAAAACCCATGAGAATATAATACTAAAATCTCATACTAAGCTATAACTCTCAACGAGTATTTATTATTTTCAAAAATCTGTGTAGCGGCGGGTCACTCGGCGACATTAGTCGGAATCACTGATCAACTTGGCAATTCTCCCTTTGGGGTAGTTCATCGTTGTCTTGCACCATCCTTTGGCATCGTCGTGCAATGGGTCATTGGGTGACTTAGTACTGCTTTGCGGAAATTCTCAGCGATGCGCCGACTGCTCACTTTTTCCGCCGACTTGATCCTTTCCTTCAGGACTCAGCACACTTGAAGAAAAGACAAAGTGAGACCCTTTGGCAATTTGACAAGTGAACTCGGCGATCCTCAGGCCTTTATTTTCTTGTTCTTTTCATCCTTTTCCTTCCTTTTTGCGAAGTAGTGTCCATGCTTTCCTTCAAACTTCAAATACCTGAAACTTAAAGGTTTTCATCAAATATTGAGATAAAATAAGCATTTGAGGACACAATTTCAATTAAAATATAGCCCTAAATGAGTCCAACTTGTGGACTCATCAGTAGTCATAGTAGCCAAGGATTGAGGATTTATAATACTCTCCTAAGGGTAGCTTGAGGTAGCATTATTATGAGCTTTCATGATAGCATGACTTGGTTGGGCCAAGACCATTTCTTGGTAGCTTTAGGATTGAGGACTTATATTCTCCTAAGGGTAGCTTGAGATTAAGAATCATACTCTCCTAAGAATAGCTTACATTAGCATATTGGTGTGCTTGTAAGGGTAGCTTGACTTTGCATTGTAAGATGTATTTCAAGGGTAGCTTAGGATTGAGGACTTATACTCTCCTAAGGGTAGCTTGGAATTGAGAATCATACTCTCCTAAGGATAGCTTACATTAGCATATTGGTTTACTTGTAAGTGTAGCTTTACTTTGCATTGTTGGATGTATTTCAAGGGTAGCTTAGGATTGAGGACTTTACTCTCCTAAGGGTAGCTTTGGATTTAGAATCCATACTCTCCTAAGGGTAGCTTAGGATTGAGAATCATACTCTCCTAAGGGTAGCTTGCATTAGCATCATAGTGTTCTTGTATGGGTAGCATGACTTAGTTAGTCTAAGACTATTTCATGGTATCTAGGATGGAACACTTGTAGACTTCCTAAAATAGCTTGGACTTGCATGTTAGTATGCCCTCGTAGTTAGTTTAATATGATATAGTTATGTTAGCAAGTTGATAGCATGGTCTAGCCTATTAGGGTTCTATTCTTTGGTAGCCTTGAATTGAGACATAGAATCCATTCATGTGTTGTGACTTGCCTAGCACTAAAGAGAGAAGTACCTTAAATGACTTATGGCAAATAGTAAAGAGGGACTAGTTCCCTACTAGTGAGCATTCATGATAGCCTAAAGGGGTACTTAGTGTGGATAGTAGTATGGGATGCTATTCATACATTGCACAATTATGACTTGAGGCTAGTTATGAAGGGTTCTCCTATATAGTGTAGGATTATCTTTGGTTGTTGCTATACTTACCTTTCATGATATGATTGATTAAAGGTGATAGTTCCCTTGTCTATATGAAGTAAGCTAATAATGAGAGCAAAGGAGAGTAAGTATGACTTGGATGACTTCAAGGTTATTCTTAGTGTGAAGGGTAGTATGGGATGCCTTTCATGCATTGCACAAGTGTGCTTTGAGGTTACTTATGAGTACGGTACACTTATGGTAGAGAAGCTTTAAGACTTGACCATGTATATAGACTATGATTAAGATGACCAAAAAGGGATTCTTGGCTTGGGTGGTATTATGGGATGCTATTCATGACTTGCACATATATGCTTTTGAGGTCACATGAGAATAGTTGTATTATGGTATGGATGACTAATAGTCAAATAATGCTTATATGATGCTTATGTTGGAGACTTTGCTTATTATGATTATGATATTGTCCCTTGTGCTTATGGTTTTTGTTTCATGAAGTATTTCATATGATTTTGTATTATGTCTTATATTGACTAACCCTTTTTTTATGTTCTAATGATTATTGTAGCTAACAAATTTAGTACATTTTGTACTAACACATACTTTGCCTACATTCTAATCAAATGTAGTGTTTGTAGACTTGAGTGCTATCTTGAAGCTAGGTTTCTAAGGAGCTAAGAAGTTAAAGATCTTGGTGAGTCCTCCTAGATTCGACGACAAAACCCACCATTTTCTATATCTCTTTATATCATGTTTTTGAGACTATTGTATGGGCTATATCCCAAGAGTTTATTCTAAAGTTGTATTAGATGGTTTGAGACAAAGTATAGAAAGACTTCCGCTCACTTTTATGAAAATGACTTCGATTATAAAAATTTTTAAATTTTCCCTATTTTTCTATTATCCTATGTTCATGATATGCTAAGGGCTTGTATGAGACCCCTTCGGGGTAAAGTATGCCATGTTACGTCTAGGGTGTACCCTTGGGTCATGACAAATTTTGTAATCAGAGCACAAGGTTTAGAATTGTTCTAGGATTGTCTCAAACCACGTCTAGTAGAAGCTTGTTCATAAATGTGAAGCATGCCACATTTATGAATAGGAGGCTATTGGATGCTTAGGAAATCTCATATCTTCATTCTCTAAGTCACCATAGAGTTAAACTCTATAAGGTCTCTTTCCTATTCCTTATCCGATGGTCTTTAAGATATGACTACTCGAAGGGCTTATCCTACAAGGAGTGAGGAAGAAAATATTGGTTGTGATGCCAATTATGGCTATGTGACTTGATAGATTTTAGATGATAGATTCTGATGTTTTCTATAGTATGAATGGGTTGAATTATGGTTATGTTAAGTTGATGGTAGAACCCGACTTAGTTATGATGAGTTTTGAGGTATGTTGATAGATGGGTTGAATAGGGTGTTGAGTAATGCCTAGATGGGTTGAGTGGATAGACCCCTCTAAGAAGGGTAGAAGTGTAATTCACCATGATTAAGAATTCTCTTGTGTGATGGATGTGAAAGCTTAGTGATAACTTGCTCCGACCTTAGAATTGAAAGAAGTGATTCTTAAAAGAGTATGTATAGGCTTACTCCCAAGGAGGAGATAATGAGCTAAGACAGCAAGGTCGTTGAGTGTCCTCGAAGTTCATTAGTTAGGTTTGGTTGAAATTCTCACCTTGAGTGGTGTAGTGAGTATGAGAAGTTTAGTCTGGGTTTGGTAGGCTCATCTGAGATATTGAGTGGTGTTAGTAAGGTTGCTTGTGAGCTATAGTTGCTAAATGATAACCTCTCAAAATTAGAATTACCAGTAGAGGTCTTAGACCGGCAAGTTAAGAAATAGAAGAACAAGGAAGTAGTTCAATGAAGTGGTATGGAGTGTAGTTTAGTGAGGGTTTTAGGTGAGGGTGCTACTTGGGAGGTCAAGGGCCAATGAGATGTCCCGATGTCCTCATCCTTTTCCTTCTACTCTTTTTCTAGCTTGAGATGATAGGTTCCTCTTTATTTGCTTTCATATGAAGTCATGTGTGAATTGTATGTTTCCGTGATTTTCTTATGTGATGCATGTTCATGAAAATTCTTAAGTCGTGATAGAGATGACTTATATTGCGTTGTTTTCCTCATGTTGTAGTGCATTTGAGTAAAATTGCATATACACTTCATGAGATGAGTTAATGAACATGCCTTAGTTTGGATTTGAATGATTACTCCTTCAATAAATGATTTTTGAGAGTAAATTTCGTTTAGGCTCCATATCTGTGTGTTGGGAATGTTTTATCTAGGAGATATTAGTTCCTCCTTGAAAATGAGTAGATATAGAGTTTCATGCAGTTTGGGTTGGTAGAAGTAGTTCCTACTCCTTTGTGTTGCATTGAATGTGTTTAGCTTGGAATTGAAGTTTCTTCCTTGGTTGTGTGCATTTAGATGTAGTGCATGCATGATGGGCTTCTAGTTTAGAGTTGTGACATTAAAAAGTGTTTAGAATCTTCATTCGAGGACGAATTATCCTGAGGGTGAGATAATGTAATACCCCGGAAACTAGTAAGTTGAACTAGAGAGTTCTAGAGCCTTTCGTAAGAGTTTTAGAGTGTGGTAGGAGGATTAAAACTCATAAAAATGATTCTTGTACCTAGAAAGAGGATTTTAGGGTTAGGACGTCAAGGTACGACCCCCCAAGGGGTCCTTGAGGAGGACCCTTAAAACAGCCCAAAAGCTGTCAATTTGCAGCCACCCACGATTTGCCATCTACTGGCCCTATATGGACCCATGCCCCATGGGTTGGGGTCATGGGTCAAGGCCTGTACAAGCCTGCAAGTTTAGGCTGCATTCCTCCACCTACGGAGGTGAAGCACGGGCAGTACACCCATCCACGGTCCGTGGATGGGTGAGTCGTGAGTCATAGCAGATTTTTAAGTTTAGTTTTTAAGTTAGGGGTTTGGGAATTAATTAGTAATTAGTTTGGGGTTAATGGAGGTCAGTTAGTTAGTTATTAAACAACCTATATATACATAATAGACCCCTAAACTAAATCATTTAACTAATTCTTCAAAAAACCCAATTCTCTCCAAATAATTCTCTCTCTAGAAGTGAAGAAGAAGAAGAAGAAGAGAAGGAAGAGGGGTAGATTTTCCTCCATTGTTTCAAGCTTGGTTAGGGCTTTGAATTGAGGTATGTTAGCTTAATCATCTATGGGTTCTTCCACCAATAGAGCCCCTAAGTTTTCCCCCAATTGTGAAGTCAAAACCCAAATCTAGCTAGGGTTTCTTCCTACATTGTGGGTAGAGTGTAGGTATGATTCCAATCTAGTGGATAATACCTAATTATGATTGTATTAGCATTGGATTATGATATTATAATGAATTTATGTGATTTCTATGGTAAACCATAGCCTAATTGATGAATGTGATATTATGTGGGTTTAAGCCATGAGAGGTGGAATTAAGAAATTCTAATTGATCTTCTAAAATCAATGTCATGTGTATTAATTGTTCAAGATTAGGAACACATAGAAGTGAATTGAATTAGATTCATATGATGGATCATGACTTGTAAAGATGAAATTGAACCTTTGTGATCAATTATGACTAGAGTCACCTACCAATGACAAATGTGATTAGAATACCTTGAAATCTAGGTATAAAGATGATAGTAAGAAGTAAAACTTGAGAATAGGGCTTGCAGTCATCAATTTTAGGCATTGGGGGTAAAGACAATGTTATGTGATCTTGTTGTGTATTGTTTCTCTCTTACACACTTAGGCATGAATATACTAGGAGATCCAAGGTTCTCTCACATAGAATGATTCTAGGTTCACTTATTAGACTAAAATGAAACAAAGCAAGTTAGACTAGAATAGCATAAAGTTCTGATATATGATCCCTTCATATGTAGCTTTACTTGGTTGGACAAGACCAAGATAGGATAGCTTAAGATTGAGGATTACACTCTCCTAAGAGTAGCTTGACTTAGCATTGTAAGATGCATGTCAAGGGTAGCATGAGTTAGGAGTAGTCATGGTACCCTAGGATTGAGGAGTTATACTCTCCTAAGGGTAGCTTGCTCTAGCATTATTAGGATGCTTTCATGATAGCATGACTTGGTTGGGCCAAGACCATTTCATGGTAGCATTAGGATTGAGGACTTATACTCTCCTAAGGGTAGCTTCAGAGTGAGATTCATACTCTCCTAAGGATAACTTCCATTAGCATCTTGGTGTGCTTGTAAGGGTATCTTAACTTTGCATTGTAAGATGTATTTCAAGGGTAGCTTAGGATTGAGGACTTATACTCTCCTATGGGTAGATTAGGATTGAGAATCATACTCTCCCAAGGATTACTTACATTAGCATCTTGGTGTGCTTGTAAGGGTAGCTTGACTTTGTCATTGCAAGATGTATTTCAAGGGTAGCTTAGGATTGAGGCCTTATACTCTCCTAAGGGTAGCTTAGGATTTAGGATCCATACTCTCCTAAGGGTAGCTTGCATTAGCATCATAGTGTTCTTGTAAGGGTAGCATGACTAAGTAAGACTAAGACTATTTCATGGTAGCTAGAATGGAACACTTGTACCCTTCCTAGAATAGGTTGGAGCTGTATGTTAGTGTGTCCTCCAAGGTAGTTAGTTTAGCATGATATAGTTATGTTAGCAAGATAATAGCATGGTCTAGCCTATTAGGGTGCTATTCCCTAGTAGACTTGAATTGAGACATAGAATCCATTCATGTGTTATGACTTGCCTAGAACTAAAGAGAGAAGTACCTTAAATGACTTATGGAAAATAGTAAAGAGGGACTAGTCCCCAACTAGTGAGCATTCATGATAGCCTAAAGGGGTACTTAGTGTGGATAGTAGTATGAGATGCTATTCATACCTTGCACAAGTATGACTTGACGCTTTATGAAGGGTTCTCCTATATAGTTTAAGATTAGCTTGGGTTGTTGCTATAGTTGCCTTCCAAGATATGATTGAATAAAGGTGATAGTTCCTTTGTCTGTATGAAATAAGCTAACAATGAGACAAAAGGAGGGTAAGTATGACTAGGATGAATTCAAGGTTATGCTTAATGTGAAGGGTAGTATGGGATGCCTTTCATGCATTGCACAAGTGTGCTTTGAGGTTACTTAGGAGTATGGTACCTTTATGGTAGAGAAGCTTAAAGACTTGACCATGTATATAGACTATGATTATGATGACCAAAAAGGGATACTTGGCTTGAGTGGTATTATGGGATGCTATTCATTCTTTGCACATGTATGCTTTTGAGGTCACATGAGAATAGTTCTATTATGGTATAGATGACTAAGAGTCAAATAATGCTTAAATGATGCTTATGTTGGAGACTTTGCTTATTATTATTATGATATTGTCTCTTATGCTTATGGTTTTTGTTTCATGAAGTATTTCATATGATTTAGATTATGTCTTATATTGACTAACCCTTGTCGTATGTTCTTATGATTATGGTAGTAACATATTTAGTACATTTTGTACTAACACAAACTTTGCCTACATTCTAATCAAATGTAGGGTTTGAAGACTTCAGTGCTATCTTGAAGCTAGGTTTCTAAGGAACTAAGGAGTTGAAGATCTTGGTGAGTCTTCATAGCTTCGAGGACAAAACCCACAATTTTCTTTGTCTTTATTTAATGTTTTTGAGACTATTGTATGGGTTGTGTCCCAAGAGTTTATTCTAAAGTTGTATTAGATGGTTTGAGACAAAGTATAGAAAGACTTCCGCTTGCTTTTATGAAAATGACTTCGATTGTAAAAAGTTTTAAATTTTCCCTATTTTTCTATTATCTTATGTTCATGATATGATTAGGGCTTGTATGAGACCCCTTCGGTGTCAAGTACGCCATGTTACTTCTAGGGTGCACCCCTGGGTCGTGACATGTATAAACACATGAGACATTTCAACCTTTATCAAAGGGATCAACAATTCATCATTTATCAAATGGATCACCAATTCATCCTTTAACAAGGGGATTAACAATTCATCCATCATCAAAGGGATAAATAATCCATCCTCTATTAAAGGGATCACCAATTCATCCTTTATCCAAGGGATCAGCTGGTAATTCATCATTTATCAAAGGGATCAATAAGTCATCCTTTATCAAAGGGATACTTGCTAAGAAATGTATAAGCCAATCAGCCTCAGAACCAGCCAGCTCCAGAGCTACAAACTCTGACTTCATAGTCGATCTAGCAATGATCATATGTTAATGTGATTTCTACGATACTACACCACCATCTAAGGCGAATACATATCCACTACTGGATTTTGTCTCATCTGAATCAGAGATCTAGGTTACATTACAATACCCTTCTAAAGAAGATGGAAATCCACTATACATGATACCATAATTCATGATTCTTCTAAAATATTCATTAGTCTATTCAATGCAAGCCAATGCTCATTATTGAGATTATGAGTATATCTACTCAATCTACACACAACATAGGCAATATCAAGCCTTGTAAAATTCATCAAATGCAATAGACTTCCAATAATTTGAGCATATTTAGACTGAGCAACTTGGTCACCATAATATTTTTTTCAATTGAGAGTTAGCATCGTAAGAAGTGGCTACACACATCAAATCAAAACATTCTAAATAATTTTAAGAATTCTTTCCACATAATTTTCTTGTAACAAATTTATACCATCTTTACTCCATATAACTTTCATATCAACATTAGTAGACAAAAACAATTTGGTATTTATTCAAATTTGTACAAAATTGAAGATTCTCATCAACATATAAGCATATTATCACATAAGCATTCTCTACAATTTTTATATAAACACTTTTATCCACTTCAACATAACAGAAATTGTCTCTCAATGAGACGTGATCTCATTTTCATGCCACTATTTAAAATAAGAAATCTATATGCAATTCTATGTTCAGCATATTCAATAAGCATGCAAAACAATTTTGGAACCTATTTTTCTCTTCTCAGGTTTAGGCAACAGAACTTTAGTCAGGCACCCCCACACTTTTAAATATTTCACTTTTATCAAATTATTTCAGTCTAAAACAGATATTAAACCAAGCGACCAAATATTCTTTCTATATGAGATATTTAACATGTCCTAATCTAGCGTGCCATAAAGAAATAGGCTCAATCAAATAAGCAAAAATAGATACATTTTCACTGAAATTATCACAAACATTAAGCATAAATAAACCATAGTTACAAAATCCATTGCCGAGAAAAATATTTTTTTAGACAAGGAAAAAAACATTAAAGTAGCCCTCCTAACTAGTGATTGTGTAGTCGACCTACAAATGGAAGACTACACAACCCACATCAAACAAGTAAACGATGTGAAAAAGAATCACGGGGAGGACCAATCTGAAGAAGTAAGCAATAAAATTAAAACCATCTTCCTCTCCAAAGAGAAAAACGGACAGTTCTACATGCCTTGGAAACACTCCCTGATCATCAAACTCCTTCATAAGCGAATCGCTCACCAATATCAAAAAACCAAGACTCAACAACTCTGGAAACCATTTGAACCCTTCCCGCTCATAGATATGGGAAATGATTATTACATTGTAAAATTCCTAAAGGAAGAAAACATGACCCACATCCTAAACAAAGGGCCATTGTTCATCAATAATCATTTCCTCACTATTCAAAGATGGAAACCTAACTTCGTTCTAGAAAAAGCAACTCTTCCATACTCAACCGTCTATCTTAGACTACCTCAACTACCTACAGTATTTTATGACGAACAAATTTTTAAAAAAGTTGGTACTCTATTGGAAAATTACTAAAAGTTGATGCATGTACAAGCTCTACCTTGAGGGGTACAGATGCAAGATTATGTGTTCAAATTCCTCTGGAAAAGCCAGTAATGAGGTCCATTCAAATTGGCAAACACATACAACCCATCAGGTATAAAAGGCAGGGATTCCAAATATCTACTTATAAAAACACGACCCTAGAAAAAAATCAATACAATCAAATCAAGGAGTGGCAAACAATGAACTTTCAAAAAAAAATCGAAATATGCAATTCAAAGAAAGACAAGAATCAGACAGGGAGACTAAGCCCTCGACATCTCAAATAGCCAAGTCAGGTATAGATGTAAACATTTATGCAGCGGCTTCAGGTAAATTTTTTCTTTTAAAACAAAAAAACTAGAGCCAAATCCCCCCTCCCTTAAAGATGTTTGTTTTCATAATCATCTTGAAATTCGTAAACCTGCTATGTCATCTAATTCATCATTAAAGCTATTTTGAATAAGTACAATATCCTATCATGTTTGGAAGACCCCAAAAAAAGTTCCTTTACGGAAACTGTCAAATATTTGTTTTCTTCCTTTAATAATAACAACTCTGATGAGAAAACTACCCTCCCAGCATCACAACCAAGGGGGCCTCTGGTAGCTAGTAAATGACGATACTACCCCAGGGGTCTATAATAAATAAACCTATTACTATCGAGACCCCTATAACTCTACTTCCACCAATCATACTTTTACTAATAAAAAAAAATGACATGCAAATCGGCACCAAACCATCCTCTGCCATTTCTGAATAGTTGGCAAATCCAATCTAGCAAGTAGACATTAATTCTTGTAATACAAATCCTCAAAATATTTTCCCAATCTCTCCATGCAAAACTCGACCAATGACCCTCCGATATTATCTTCCTATAAAGATCCTCAATCATTACCCACTTCCAACCAAGTTAACTCCAGCACTATAAGTGATAGTAACCCTACTCCTAAAAATGTTGAAGCCCACAATGAACAACATTCCACAAATATCAACTCACATTGCTCAACATCCATTGTTGTTTGCAACCAAGCCTATCCATCTAGAACACCAGTCTAAGTCTTGGTTAGAGACTGGTTTGTGAAATCATTCAACCATATTCTCGATGGATATCAATGGAATAGAAACTCCAATCATACTCTAAAACCAGAACTTCCTACCACAACTAATAACGGAGAGGCTGAAAATAGCAACAGCGAACCTTGCCAACCATATGAGGATGACAAATGTGCTAGATCCACTAGCCCCCAACCTTGCTCCAGGCTTTATGCGAACAATCCAAACACTATGTAACTTACCACATCACCTAGCTCCATACCAAAACATGCACAACCAGGTGCATGCTCCATTCTTTACTCCTCCGAAGTTGATCAATTTCAGCCCTCTTTTCTTTACTTGGCAACCCATGTCTGTCCAGCAACGGCGTCCAGTGTTTGTCCTTATGAAAACCCAAGGCATGGTACCAATGAACTTTCCCCCTCCCACAACAGTGGGCCTCCAAGAACTAGGAGAAATTACAAAGAGAAAGGCCTCGTTCACCGAAATATCAAGTCTTAAAAACTCAGCACTTATGGTTTTTCTAGAGAACGAGGACAAAAAATACATTCACAAATGTCCGGTAGCTCTGAAAAGAAGTTCCTTTGTTTTATGTCCAACACTGAACACTGACTTAGCAAAACATGTGGTAATCATAATCCTTACTATGAGTTCATCCCAATTCCCTTCTCTAGAGAACGGGGAAATCTAGAACCCTCAAATAATCCACAATACAATGACCCGACAAACTAGCTTTATTGTGTGGAACTCTAGGGGAGTTAATAATGACAATTTTAAAAGGAGTTTTAGAGAACTCATCTGTAATCACAACCCTTGCTTTGTGGCTCTTCTGGAAACCAAGATGGATGACCACCTCAATCTTAAAAATGAATTTAACTTTGATTATTACCTTGAGGTCCCTGCTCAAAGGACAACTGGGGAATTGTACTGATGTGGCTCACTAATATGGTTAATGTTACTCAAAAAAGATAGGATGACCAAGAACTGCATGCCATGATCTAGTTATTTCCCCATCACTTTTAGTGGTGATTTTCAGCAATTTATGCAAGTACTAGTGGTTATAAACGTAACACTTTGTGGAATAATTTGGAGGATATTAACTCCTCCTTCATTGGCCGATGGTTAATTGCTGGTAATTTTAACAAATTCTGGGTCAACGAGACAAATGGGGGGGAGGGGCGGAAAATTAACTCTAGTAGAATCTCTAAATTTTGGAAGTGTATTAATAATTGTAACCTTATTTACCTGGAATTCAAGGGGTGTAAATATACTTCGTCCAATCATAGGCGTGGAAGGAAGGATCATATACTTGAAAGACTTGATCGTGCTTTTGCCAATAACAATTGGCTAGTTAATTATCAAATGCTCAAGTCACTTATCTACCAAAAACTCATTCGGACCACAACCCTTTTGCTTATGTCACTTTTCAAACCTAACTTGGGAAACCAATTTAAACTTGAAAAATTCTTGTTATAACACCCAGACTTCAAAAATTTAGTGGAGAGGTGTTGGAACAACAAAGACCTTATCAATGTTATTTCCTTCTTTAAGAATGAGGCTAATATTTGGAGTAGAGACACCTTTGGCAATATTTTAAAATAAATGAACTGTCCTTGCTAGATGAGGAGGCATTCAAAACTCTCCTTCATATCCATCAAGTCAATTTCTTTAAAATTTCAAAATTACTCTCCTGGAGGATTACAACAATATTCTTCAATTAGAGGAAGACTCTTGGAAGCTTCACTCTCGTATAAATTGGCTTAAAGATTGTGATGCCAACACTAGATTTTACCACCTATCTGTCATTAATAGGAGAAGACGCAACAATATTTCTTTCTTCAAAGATGAAAACGACAATTGCTTTACTAGTCGTGAACAATTTTTTTATCATGCTTTCTCCTATTACAATTCTGTGTTTCACCACTGACCATACTGTTACACACTGGAAGGACATCCAAAATTCCACTCCTAGTTTCCATAAAATAGATCTTTCTCCAATGGACAAGCCCTTAGCTGATTTGGAAGTAATTCAAGCCCTTTTCTCTTTTAAACCCCTTAAAGATCCAGGGCCGGATGGTCTTCATCCCCAATTCTTCCAACACCATTGGCATACTGTGAAATATTCTGTCCTTAAGTGTTGTCATACAATTTTCAATATCCAAAAAATCCCTGTTGATCTTAACCAAACTTTTCTATGGCTTATCCCTAAATTTAAGAATGCAAATCACCTTAAAAATTTCAGGCCGATAGGTTTATGCAACACCATATATAAAACTTTTACTAAAATTATCGCCAATCGTATCAAGGCTTTTCTGAATTTCCTGATTAATCCATACCAAGCTATGTTTCTAAAAGGCCGTAGAGCTTGCAATAATGTTATCTTAGTTCACGAACTTATGAACTATATAAACAAAACTAAAAGTAACAAGGGTTGACTCATGCTCAAAATTGATTTGGAAAAAGCCTTCGAAAGGCTTGAATGGTCTTTCGTTCAACGTGCCCTTCTTCATTATTTCCTCCTAATATATCGAGACTCATTTTATATCTCCAGCAAAAGCATTGTTGTACAATTAACGGTACTCAAACAAATTTCTTCACCCTTTCTAGAGGCATAAGACAAGGAGATCATGTCTCCGTATATCTTTATCCTTTGTATGAAACTTCTCTCCTCATAGATTAGCTATCAAGTCGATATCTTGCTTTGGAAACCTATCACTCTTAGTAAAAATGGCCCTCTATTATCGCATCTTTTTCTTTGTCGATGACCTCACTCTTATCTAACGTGCAGACGACACTTCCACCCACACTATGCACAAATGTATGGATCTTTTCTCCCGTTTGTCTGGCCATAGAATTAACTCTAGCAAATCTAAGGCCATTTTCTCTAAATATTGCAGAAACAACATCAAGCTCTTAATTAAGCAATACTTCAATATTTATCCTTCAGTGCAATTTGGCAAGTATCTTGGTTTCCCTATCTTGAATAATAAACCTAAGCCTTCTGATTTTAAATATATTATTGACAACATGAACAAAAAGTTCTACTCTTGGAAGATTAACTTTCTTACTCCGGATGGCCGTTTAGTCCTTGCTCACACTACCCTCAACGCTATCCCGACCCATACTATGCAATACTTCCACCTCCTTAATAAAATATGTAACACAATTGATAAAATCCAAAGAGACTTTATTTGGGGCTCCACTATCCACAGAACGAAAATTCACTACGTGTCTTAGGATATTGTTACCTCCTTCAAGGATAATGGAGGTCTTGGGCTCCAATCAGCCCACATGAACAATAAAATCCTTATTACTAGCCTCGCCTGGAGGCTCTTTACAAACCACTCAAATCTTTGGGTAAGAACCTCAATTACGAAATACTATAAGAAGACTACCCTTAGACACTCCTTTATTTGGCAAAATTTCCTTACTGACAAAGCTATTTTCTCTAACAACACAGCTTGGTCCCCAAATAATGGCAAGTCTAAAAGCATGTGGTATCATAAATGGATTCTGGATACTCCTCCATTAAGACATTTAGTCCAAGACCCCCTTTCTTGGCATGACAAAAACGTCGTTCTTTCATCTATTTGGAATGATTCAGAGTGGAATTGGGATAAACCTAATCTTAGCATGTTGCGGGATATTATGGGAAAATAAACATCATTAGCTTAAACTCCGATTATTTAAAAAGTGATAAACCCTATTGGTCGACCCACTCTAATGGTTTATTCACTACCAAATATATTCTCCTCATACTCAAACAGCCCCCTCCCAACCCTTTCCAGCATGCTTGGATTTGGAAGCTAAAAACTCCCAACAAAATTACGTTCTTCCTTTGGTTATGCTCTCTTAATAGATTTCCTACTAAATCCTATCTGCATCACATTGACATTGTCACAGACTCCATTTGTCCAGTTTCTAAACAAGAGGATGAATATATTACCCATATCTTCCTCCATTTCTATAAAACAAAGAAATTATGGCTCGACCTCGGCCTTTTCGTACTCCAACTCATTGGCTTCAAGTATTTACTGACCTAACTTTGTTGTAGGTCAACGACCTCTTTCATTGGCCAGACATCTTTCCCTTCGCCCTATAGAGTTTATGGATAAATAGAAATCAAAATGCCTTCAAAAATAAGAACTTTTTCCTTCAATTTTCTATGGTTAAAACATAACCATTGAATATTTTTGTAACTCTAATCGAGCTGATAATCCCCAATCCTCCAACCTTATGCATATAAGGTGGTCTCCTCCTCCTACTGGAACCTATAAACTTGACACTAATGGCTCATATTCAAAAAATTACAACAGACGTGGTACTAATGGTGTTATCAGGGATCATAATGGTAACTGGGTATGGGGTACTGCCATAATATCACTGCTCAAAGTCACACTATGACTGAGATAGAATCCTAACTTAATGGCCTAAAAATAACTGCTAAATTTTCCATTACCCCTATTGAAATTGAAATTGAAATTGAAATTGATTCCATTAAAGTAATTGACGCGTTAGAAAATACTCAACCTATTTAAGCATCTATAATTAATTCTAACTATACTATTTTAGGCTTTTAGCCACCCTTGTAAAGTGTGGCCTAAACTAACAGAAAGTGTGGCCTTTAATAAAAGGCTACGCTTTTTGACTTTAAGAAACCCTTTCTTCAAGGGTGGCCTAAAGAAGCGTAACCTTTTACTTTAGGCCATGCTTTTCAAGTGTTGTCATAGAAGCTACGCTTGAAAAGTGTGGCCAATGAGGTACAAAGACCACGCTTTGTAGCATCTCATTAGCAATACTTTTATTTGATAAAACTACACCTTCAAGTGTAGCCTTTGCTTTATTATTGGCCACAGTTTAAAATTGTAGCCTTTAATACATCTTCTACCACAACACTTATAAAGTGTAGCTTTTTCTATGTACATGCCACAATTTGTAAACAATAAGCCACATAATTGGCATTCCAATAGCTATAATTTATAATTGGAAAATAGTTATTTTAGTTTTCATATATTCCCTAATCACATAATTATATATATAAATGATTTGGAGCACCAAATTAGCTAATAAATAATTCAACTATATAAATTTGCTATACAGTTTGGATAACATTTCTTGTACTACACGTAATTAAAAAAGCAATATTTAAAAGATTTGTACTAGCAATAAATTTCACAAAATCAAATGTATTCAAACATATATCACAATAGTTTAAAGATATCTATCACTCACTTTAATAGATCGTGCAGACTTGTTGTCCCATTCAAATTCTATCACCTGTATTTCCTACATATTATAAATGAAATAAGAAGAGAGAAAAAAAATCATGCTCAACACTAGCCATGGTTAATCATCCCATGAGAACTTTGAAAGAGGAGGAACGACACCATCATGATGGAATTTTTTTTGTGGGTATGAGGGACTATTGAATCTCTTGTAGGCTGCAAATTGTTTTACAAAATATGAACATGAAGTATGAGAAAGAGAGTCATATATGTTGTCTACTTGAGTGAATGAATCTTTCTTGCAATTATGAAGTGGAGATTTGTTAATTGTTAATAGCAAATGTTATTTTCATAGAAGTAAAGAACAAACAAAGTGGTCTTATTATCTTTGCACTACAAATATAAATTGTCATTGCCACATAATCTTGATCACATACCACCTCCCCAGAATGGTTACATAGCACCATGTATGCTTCCACAGTTGTAAGCACCTTCATAGTTTAAACTTCAGAAAACTATCTAAAGTTTTTTAGGTAATTTTTAAACAATTTCTCACTTCAAATTCTTTTCTCCAAGCATCCAACTTAAATTGTGGAGATTTCAGTCCTAAATTATTGTAGGCACACTCTAGTTCTCCAATTGATTCTCAAAAGAAAAAACAGGAAAAAAATGAAGGTATGTTAAAGGGTCTACCTCTTCACTAATTCAATTTAATCCATGGAAGAAACTTCAACCACTAAGAGCTAGAAACAATAACATAAAAATCATCTACTAAACTGAATTCATATTTCAAGCTGTAAATAACTTCACAGAAGCAGTATTAAACTACCTCAACTAATAGGTGCAATCATTTAAAAGTTTTGTACTTAGTAAATGAAAATTTGAAAGAACGGTTTAACAGGTGCGAACGCTTATCTCTTCTTTTTCAATTCTTTACAAATTTAATATACATTCCTATCAAGAAATAAAATATTACTTTGTCCAAAATTTCTTGAACAACAAATTCACTAGATCAAATAAATCGATCTATCTATCAATATAAATCTAGCTTTTAATGTTTTTTTTTGGAAATGTGAAATTGAAATACCTTTTCACAATAGGAGCATGGTTTGAGCTAGAAGAATGTGAAATCAATATCAATTAAATTCCTATCTAAATCGGTTGTCGAATATAGTGTAGCATGAGTAGAAATTCAAAAGTAACTAATAAGATTTAGATTAATAACAATAGGCAATATGACTGAAGCACTTGTGTTTACAAATTTTCGTTTACTAGAAAAGAAAGAAAATGGAGAAAATGATGATTACAACAATAACTAAATCTCCCACTAACAGTCTTTCGCTGAATAAGGAATGAAGAAAACGACTTCTTAAAAGCTTAGTCTACATAATAACAATAAAAAGAAGTTTCAGACAATCTTTGGATGTTACAACTTTCTGAGGAAGCAATAAAATGTTTTACTATAATATGTTAAGTTTTTAACCTGTTCTCGTGGCCTTAAAGGAAACCATAATATACTGCCTTTTGTACTAAGAAATTAAAGTCATTAGCATCCTGAAATGTTATTTTCTCATTGTTTATTAGTAATAATCCAAACTGCTTGTGTTTTGTAGTATTTAAGAAGCAAAAAACAGTAAATATTCTATCCTTAAACACAGATGTATCATAGCCTTACACACAGATGTATTTTCTAGCCTTTTGGTGCAATACAGATTGTGTTGTTGATATACTTCTATAAACTTAACATTTATTTATCAAAAGAGAAGCCACAAGAAGTTTAATAGTATGTGTGTAGAATGTGAAGTTCTATTTCAAATGGGAAACAAGAGATTGAACAGGAAGAAAATGGGAAGAAAGATCATTCTATGCAATTAATGTCTATTGATTGAAAATATGTGGAATCTGAATCTCAAAATTCTATTTAGTTGAAGATGACAACTATTTTTACTCAGTATAACCATAGCAGTGACTTTTGAGAAAATTCTTGGATTCTTTGATATAACCATAGTTATAACTATTTTAAATCAATATAAAGTAGAATACCGATAGAAATGTTATTGTGAAACACACTGCAACACATCCAAATTTCTTATAGTGCTGAAAATAAAAGTTCAAGGATTTGGCACTATTCAATGTAATTCAATGTGTCACCCCCTAATTTGAATTATGTTTTTATTCTTAAATGTTTATAATCCTTTGGCTGATTTGAACATATTTACAGTTTTCTATTGAATCTTAAACATGTACCACTCCCTGTGGGATTCGACCCTAACTCATTTAGTTGTGTTATATACTGACTAACGATCATTGAGGCTTAGAATCGGATGAAGTTTCTTTGATAACGTTATTGAATCAAAATGGCGCTGCTCCTGGGGAGTGGTGTTGGTTAAGATTCTTTGGATAAGCTGCATTTTGTTCTTTTTAGTCTTAGTTGAATCTACTTATTTTTAGTTTTGGGTTGTTGTGTTTGAGTAGAAAAAATGAGCAAATCTTGTAGCAATGGTGATCAAATGGACCACCCTCTGTTGAGATTGATGATTCTTAGGGATAACATCCTAACTTTCAAGCAATTGGAGGATGAGACTATCCATGAGTTGTGGCCAGGATTCAAGGCACTATTG
The DNA here is from genome assembly GCA_036250505.1 of Solanum acaule. Taxonomy (NCBI): domain Eukaryota; kingdom Viridiplantae; phylum Streptophyta; class Magnoliopsida; order Solanales; family Solanaceae; genus Solanum; species Solanum acaule. The sequence goes on from JAJOOR010012081.1 coordinate 44,106, forward strand.
CAGCAGTACCCAACTCATGGGATTCAAGATACGATGTTACTGGAGTGTTTCTACAGAAGTCTTGGTTCTGAGAATAAAAGAGTGGCTGACCAACTTTATTCGGGTGGCCTAATAAGCCTACCATATCAAACATCAGTCCAACTCCTTGATGGCATGATTAAGACCAACAAGGAGACAGAAAAAGACCAAGAATTGGCCACTATGTTGACTCAGTTGGATGTCTAGGCCAAGAAAGTAATGGAATTAGAGGTAATGTCCAGAAAGAAGGACATGTACATTCTCCCTCAGAAGAGTAGAAAGCCCAAGGAATATGAGAGTAGATAGGTTGAGGAAACACTCGTACTCATTTATCACAAAGTCGAAGAGCACAGCAGAGTGTTGAAGGATATAAAATAGAATGTCTTAATGCTGAATCAGATGACAACCTCTCATGCCATATTCATTATGCTACTAGAGTCTCAAATAGACCAAGTGTTATCTTGTCTCTACCCAAAGTAACGAAAAGGGTTGCCTTGTGACAATGAGACAAACCCCAAGAATGAAACCTAATTGGGGACTTGTGTCGTGCCACGACGTTAACTAAGTTTCTTCTTGGGAGGCAACCCAAGTTTTTATCACTTTATTTTTGTTTTCGAAATAATAGTGTGTTGATTGTGCAGGTAAAAGTTTAGAATGTGTTTGAAAGGTGCATATTGGCGAGCTAAATGTCCGGTCGGCGAGTCGCCAAAGTGGTTGGCGAGCCCAACCTATACCGCCATTGGACTTAAGCAATTTTGAAATTGGAGTCTGTAAAACTCAGTGAGCCTAAGAGCAAATTGGTGAATCGCTAACCCGGTCAGCGATCACGATTTTGTCCGCCGTTTGGACCCCCACATTAACGGGAGGTCCTGTAAAATTCGGCGAGGTAAGTGTCCACTTGACATGTCGCCGAGTGGGTCAGCGAGTAAGACTAATGTCGCCGATTGGGTGAGAAGTGGATGGTTTTTTAAAGGTCAAAATTTCAAAATTTCAAAATCTTTCACATTCCATTACTTTTTAACTTCCCAAACATACACCCGTACTATATTTTCCTATATTCTTGTGTTTTTATCGCGTATTAGTCATTGATTGTGTGTTTGGAGTTAGATTCTTTGCCGCCTAGCTTTACAACTTATATATTAAGCATAAAAGGTTGGTTTTCCGAACCCCAAATTTATTTTTTAGCAATTTTTACTCATTTGCAATTATTCTTATATTAGTGATGTGTGTTGGGCCTCTCTGATTTCATTGCTTTTTGTGCTTTTGTGCTTTTGTGCTTGAATGCCTATTCTAATTCGAATATCTTGCCTAAATTGTCTTTATCGTTGATTTCCCTAAATTTTTGTGCTTAAATTGATCAAAATTATTGGGTTGTGCTTAATTGGTGTTGGGTTTAGTCGGGTGAATTCTAAGTAACCTCTAATTGTACTAAATGATGTATTTTTCTCAATGATGGAGCGTTTTACGTCATTCTTAAGGGCGTAAGTCGTCAAACAACCAATTTTGGCCAAATCGGGAGAAGTCTGAGTATATCGGTAGCATGGGTAGTATGGGTCTAGGTTTAATTGAATGAGTGCATGCTTTGATTTATGTTTTTGGGGCCTGCGGGGTTGAATTTATAAGTTGGGGTTGCATATAGGCACGTTGGGCATTTGGTGAGCTGGGTCGAGCTCGTCGAACCACTCGGCGGATCACCGAATCCCCCTAGATCGCCTTTAATTTCATGTTAAATTTGAGTTTAGGTTATGTAACTTTCGACGGGAAGCTTGAGTTCGCCGAGTGCACTCAGTGACTCGCCGATTGTCTTTTTAGATCGCCCTTTCTGTGCCCCTAATCCCTAAAATGCACTGTAACTTTCGGCGGGCTACTCCTTTCTCACCGAATACTGTCGATGATTCACCGAAAGGCCCTTCCCATCGACGATACACCATTTTTCTAGAAATCTTTGAAGCCAATCCTTTCGGCGACCCCGATATAGCTCGCAAAAGTGATTCGACGACTAGCCGACCGGTTCGGCGAGTCTGTCTGCAACTTTTCTTGAAGTGATTTGATGACTAGCGACCCCGAATACTTTGCACATATGCTTAGAAAAAACCCTAATATGCCACCCCGTAAAAGAACACGGGGCATCGTGGTAAATGAAGGGGGAGCCAATCCTCCTTAGAAGGGAATAACAAAACCTCCTAAGGGAGGCAAGGGCAAAGGCAAGAGGCCAGCCTCTGAGGTTCTGGAGTACAATTCCAGTAGCGAGGGAGAGGCCTTTGACTCCCATGCTGTATTATCTAAGCTGGAGGATGACCAGCCCATACAGTCTAGGCGAGCAGAGATTCGTGCTAGTCTCGCCCTTATTCCTCGAGAGCCCCAGTAGCCTCCTCTCACGCAGGTACAGTGGTAGCTCCGGCACCAACCAGTGGTTGCACCTCCCTGACTACTTAATAGATTGAAAGCCGATGGGTTGCAGACAATTTTAGAGGAGAAGCTGCTATCCACAGAGGGCCTTGAGGGCAGATACTCTGCAATGAGGAACGCCCTCTATTTCCACCGGTTCAAGCGTTTCACCAGCTCCCGAGGCCCCTACATTCCTACATGGGTCTGGGAATTTTATACAGCATACAGAGAGTTGTTGCCCAAGGGGAAGAAGAAGGCATGTGCCTTCAGACTGGTGAACTCGATCATGGTTCGGGGGAAGGAAGTCGGGTGCAGTACTGATTACATTAATATTGTACCTGACAGGGCACTAGGTGCTACACTGGCATATGAGGGCTTGACTACTACTTAGTCCCTAGATGACTTAAAGGGCTTACTTACACCATCGATTTCCGATACCACCGTGAGGTTGATCGGGGCAGGGTCCCCATCCAGAAGAAGGACCTGAATATTGTTGCTCGGTTCTGGTTTAGCTTTATCAGTAGCATCATAATGCCTTCCCAAAATGAGTATATCCTCCACCACCCTAAGTCGGCCTACCTTGGAACGATCATATCTAGGAAGAACATTAACCTAGGACTCCTTATAGAGCAGGCGATGGCCATAAGGGCCAAGGAGAGCTAGATCTCTCTTCAATTCCCGATGCTGATCACATAGTTATGCCGACGTGCTAGATTTCCTCATGACGCAATGAGAGATATTAAGGTCACTCCTTCATCTTCCACAAACATTCGGTGTATAGAAGTCGATTACGCACGGGAGAAGGCAGATAGGAGGAGAGCAGCCCCAGTCGATACATCTCCGGAGGTGGACAATGACTTTATTCCTGCAGAGGTATCTTTGCCTACTCCGGCCTCTGGGCCTTCAGGTACATCTGCTCCCATTTCTTCCTCCCAGGATCCTGGTACTTCTATTGCAGCCTAGCCCGCCATGATTACTCAGGCTATGATCCTGAAGATAGGGCACCTAACCAATTTGGCTGATGTGCGGGCTACCCGATTAGAGATTGTGTCCTATCAATAAGTGAGAGTGACATCCTTGTTGTACTGACCCCCCTCCGGACATCTGTTGATGATTTGACTGTTAGAGTCGGGCTTGTGAGCATCGACAGGGGGAGTCTTCTGAGGTTACAGCATTGAAAGCCGAAGTGGCAGATCTTAGGAAGGATATAGATTTTCTAAAGTCTACAGACTTCACTTCATTATTACCGACAACAAATGATGTGGATTCCCAGCCCAGTTCTGATATTCCTCCGGTTACCACCGTAAACGTGTCGAGGGGTGAAGTTGCAGTTGATGTGTCAGACACAGAGACCGACGAGGAGCAGATAGTGGTGAGGGAGAAGAGCATATATGGAGACCTGCTAGATCTGGAGAAGACGATTGTACATTCGCTGATTCAGACATCGCTGATAAAGACGTCCATGGCAGGCCCTAGTGGTGCTAGTATTGTTACTGATATGACTACGGGCACTAATGCCCATGATCAGATCACTGTGACACTGGGCACTAATTCCCCGATAGATGGAGCGATTACTTAGACAGGATCTTCTTTACCTCCCTGTTTGTCTTCTTTTATTGATTTTTAGATATTTTTATTGCATTTGAGGACAAATTGCTTTTTGTTTTGTGGTGGGGTGAGGTATTTCCATACCTACATCTTCTAAATTTTACTTTTGTCTATATATTGGGTTTATGCTATAAATTGTGTTTTGGCATTATGTTTGTGGATATTTGAGCTTGTGGCTCCTTGTTTTAATTGTAAATGGTTTTTGACCTTTTTTGAAAATTTTATGCCACCTCTTGAATGTGTTTGAATGTAGTTGTTCTTTTGCAAATTTGAGTAGCGGTCTTGATCAAAACCGATGACTTGAGTAGTGCTCATAATCAAACAAAAATGAATGTGCGCCCACGCTGAGGCCAAATGAAGTTGTATAGACAATATGTGAACTTTTTCCATCTCGTTGTGACTAGCTGGTTATTGAATGAGACTTTTGTGATGAACATTGCACTTTAGCGAAAGTGTGGAGTTTGCTTGATATTGGTACCAATGCCTTGTGTGATGAGCCTACCATGAACCTTGTATGATAACACCTAGAATTTACCCCATTGGTCTGGTTGACAAAGTGATGCAAGCTCTTGAAATGATCTTAGGCAATAATTTTGAAAGAGTGAAACAATTTGACATTATACCTCCTCTTTTGTGGCCTACCTTGTGAGTGTGTGAACTTTGTTTGAGTAACCTTTGAGCCTTACTGTTTTTCATGGAAGAAACTTGATGAAATTGTGACCTTTCTTTGTCCCTTCACTCTTAATCCTCATGAGATGTCGTTTGTTTGAATAGCCAACTTAGGCCAAAAGCATAAGTTGGGGTGTGGTGAAAAGAAAAGGTAAATCAAGAAATGTGAAGAAATTCCCCTCTACCCATGGTTTTGAAAAAGATGGAACCCCTCCATAAAAAAAAAGAAGGAAAAAGAAAAAGAATGAAAAAGATTCGAAATAAAGTTGCAAAAGGAAATGGGGTGTCCAAAGTTTCATTGAAATTAATAATGGGGTGAATTTTGAACATTAATGAAATTGTTGAAGAAAAGGGAAGAAAGTGTTGTTCATACCACATTTCATGAGGATAGCAACCACTGAGCCTAAATGGTTATACCTTTACACTCAACCCTATTACAAGCCTGAGTGAGCTGAAACAAGTGTTGATTGGAAAATAAGGGCAAACCTATGGGTGAAGTCATGCATGTGTTCATCTTTGTGAGTGTGAGAGTTGTTTTTGATTCCGGAACTATAAATTGTTGAACCATTGTGTGTGAATATGGAATCATTCTTTGTGTGAGGGCATTTGAGTAACTTTGTTGAGCTTGAACTTGCATTTGAAGCAAGTATTGTGAACTTGAGAATATTTGGTAAAGGTGAGTCAAAACTTGATTCTTTGAGTGCACATTTGATCCTTGCATAAGTTAAGTACTTTTGTGTGCATTCATGATTGAGTCTTGTGTAGAACTGTTTGAGACAACCTTTTTGAACTGTTGAACTTGAGTTTTACTTGAGGACAAACAAAAGTTTAAGTTGGGGATGTTGATGAGGCCGAGATTTAGACTCATTTGGGGCTTTATTTGGATAGGTTTAGTGTCCTCAAATGCTTATTGTGTGCCAATAACTTATGTAAAATCCTTGATTTTCAGGTATTTGGATTGAGAAACAGAGCATGGACACTAATTTGCAAAAAGGAACGAAGTAAGATGAAAGAACGAAAAATGAAGGCCTGGTGATCACCAAGTCCCTTTGGCGAGTCGCCGAATGGCCACCATCTCTCCTAAAGTTTTAGTGTGCCAAGCCCTGAAGGATAAAATCAAGTTGGCGAGAGAAAGAAGCAGTTGCCGTATCGCCGAGGGGTTCCGCGATGCAGTGTTGGATCACCCAAAGTAATAGAACTTGAGGATGCTGAAGGACAAAGCAAAAAGGTGATGCTGATCGGTGAGCTCGACTTACTGCGCTGAATGGCCCTTCACAACATATTTTTGGCGACTATAAATACGTTTTTGAACATTTAGTTTGGTATCTTTTAATCTTTTAACAAATCAAATTTTGTTCTGAACATTGAGGAGAGTAATTTTTGAGTTTCAACTCTGAGTATTGAGACTAAGTTGCCCTTAGCTTTGAAGAATTGAAGTTTTTCACTTTTGAGAAATTGGAAGTGGGTCTTTGAGATTTTTTAATTTGGACCTTTGTAAAGACGAAGTTAATCTTACCAGTTGATGGAAACACAATTTAGTAACGATTGTTATCTTTTTATGATGTCTAGATAAAACCCCAATTCTTGGGGTGTGATTATGAGATAGTGGGCTGATTTAGCTTATGAGTATTGTTAATTGTTAGTTTAAATGCAGTTTAGTAGTGAGTTTAATCAGTAATTGTGGTTTTATTTAAAGAATTAATTGTAGTTGCAAATGCAGTTCTACCTTTGAGTTTTTGGCTTGCTCGAGAGAGAGGTTTTAAAACCAAGATTATTGATTAATGGTCAATGGTTATTGGGTTGATATGGGTTCAGCTCGAGAGACTGAATCCTAAACTCAGTCCCACATATTCAGCTCGAGAGAGTGAATAGACTAAGGTATAGGCTGGTCTTATTTGCTTGCTTGTTTGTGTTCGAGACAAACCAACTTGATTCGAGATAAATTGTTCGAGAAAAAATTTATTCCCTCTATGGCTTAGCTTACTCACTAACATTCATCTATTTCCTAACAGTTGCAATTACTCGCTTGCCTATATTAGCCTATAATTGAATCACATCCCAAGAACCCATCTCATTATTGTTATTCCTTATTATTTGCTGTTGTTGTAGTTGAAAACTTCAAACCAAAATCCCCCATTTAACATTTGTGTCACCCCCTGATTTGAATTATTTTTTTATTCGTAAATGTTTATTCCTTTGGCTGATTTGAACATATTTACAATTTTCTATTGAATCTTAAATATGCAACACTCCCTGTAAGATTCGACCCCAACTCATATAGTTGGGTTATATACTAACTAATGATCGTTGACGCTTATAATTGGATGAAGTGTCTTTGAATAACAATTCAATCACAACCCCATAGAGACACAGAACCACAAGAACACAAGATAACGAAAAAGAAAGCAACCAATAAATTAATAATTCAATCATATGCAAGCAGCTATACACCAATTAAAGCATATGCAATAATATTCTTAATAATAGTACATAGAAATATAAAAATAACAACTTCTTAAATTAAGTCACCTGCTACATTGTTGAAAAAATCGTTGTTCATTACCAAAAATAATGACAATAGTAGACCTAAATTTGAGTACCATAAACTTTGTGTCATACCATAGAATTGTTAAAGCAGCAACACTTGGCATTATCAATTTCATACATTATCAATTTCATATTAGAATACCTTGAGTCCATGACAAATGATCCATCAAGAAGAACTAATTGCTAAAGCAGTAGCTTAAGTTGATGAGTAACATTGTCATTGGTAAAAGCTAAAACAACAAAAAACAACTATAAATCTATAATGGTAACTTGTAAAGAATATAAAATTTTGTAATCGAATTTAGCTAAACTATAAATTTCAAACATTAATGATGCATTCCGAGACGAACGGGTATTGGCTGCTGTCACACCATTTTTTTGGGGCACGGAAGCGGAAGATAGGGTTTTTCCAATTTAAGTGACGGTATTGATCTTGACATTTGGAGACATAACTGTCTTCTTTGCATCACACCTAATAATCTTCTTTTTTTTCTATAAGTCTCTACTTTAGATTAATAAAATTTAATGATATTATTGGACAAGGTGCATCACTGTATCCTTGATTTTCTTTTATGTCTCAAAAAAGATGCGCAACGCATTCTTAAGCGAAACAAACAATTTTAACGTACCTAAAAGTTTGTCTAATGTTAAAAGAAAATACTTAGTCTTTATAAAGAAAAATAAAATAATAAAATTCTAGGATAAAATTTTGGATCATATTCATATCTTTTTATTTTATATTTTAATATTTTTACTACTCTTAAAATTAACATCAATATTAAGTATACATTTTCTAATCAAACAAAACAATAACGAATTGTAAAAAATAAAACTCATTTTTGTTTGATAAAATAAAACAACAATATTTTTTTTATATATTTATTTTTAGCCTAACTATACCTACTTTATCATTATTAGCATCAAAATCAAGAAAAGAACAATGTTATGACCCGTTCATTTTTAAGAGATCACAACTAACAAAAAAAAATAAAAATCATCAATTAAAGCAACCTTCATTCATGAAATAGAGATATAACAACTAACAAATGAATCATTTCAATCAAATTCATGAATGAAACAAAATATAATAAAACTTGTCATAAAATTACATCAAATTCAATGAATAAATTAAATAAAGAGATAAAGCAAAGTTGAATAATGCAAAATCTTAACCGAAGCTCGATTAGAACACCCACAAACTTTTTGTAGGTTGTTTATGATGGTATATGTGTTTGTGATGATATAAAACAAATGGGTAAGGAAGAAAAGATGTGAATGTGTTGGTGAATTTTTTAGAAGAAGAATAAAACAAGGATGTGTGTTTTCTGATTTTTTTTTCTCGTGTGTGTTGTGTTTGTCACAACCCAAAATGGACGTGATGGCACTCCTCTTATCCCACCAAGACAAGTTAGCCTAAACCTCAACCATTACAATAAAATGCGGAAACTTTATAATCAACTCAAAAATACCCCCAAAATCTGGTTGTCACATGTACAAGCCTCTAAAGTATTACAATTGATTCAAAAGAAAAACACAAGTCTCAAATGACCTTGTTTCTATAATAGAACAAGATCATAAATAGGAGTAAGAAAGTCCACCGAAATGACAAGCAGTTACCTCACAAACCTCCACAAGAAGCCTCGGAAAAGAAGAGAATGACAAGTACCATAAAAATCCAGGCTCGTAACCTACAAAAATTTGTAGAAGAAAGGGGTGAGTACCAACCACATGGTACTCAGCAAGTAAACCTCTAAACACGAGCTAAGGGGATAGAATACGAGTACTCCTTACACCCCAACCGAACCTTCACAGTTACAATCTATATACAACCAGCCCAACCAAACAGTTCACGATTTACAAGTACATATCTCAATAACAACATTCTAACAAACATAAATTCTCAACAACAAGCTCAATATTCATCAATTACAACCTCCACAACTACAACCGGCTTAAAACCAGCCCAACATAACAGTTCATAGTTTACAAAGCACATAGCTCAAAACAACACTCTAACAATTTTGTATCCTCAACAACAACAACAGTTTTATATCCTCAACAACAACACTCTAACAATTGCATATCTTCAACAACAAGTTCAATATTCATCAGTCACAAGTTCCACGGAAAGGCACTCACAAGATCAGCAACACACAAGATCAAATTCACCAATAATAAAGAAGTGCAATGCATTGAAATGCAATGTCAAGTATAGTGATGCATGTTTGACCTAATGATACACACCCGCTGTCTCTCAGTCCGGGACACATGGGGGACATATTTGTCCATGCATCCATCGTGGCGTGCGATACGACCCTCGATAATAGTAACCATCGCGGCACGCGATACGTCCCTCGAAATATAGTATCTGTCGCGGCGCACGACACATCCCTCGAAATATAGTATCCATCGCGGCGCGCGATACGTCCCTCGAAATGGTACATCCTCTTTATTTTCTTATTCTTTCTCAATGCACATAACACTTGTCACAACCATGTCTCAGAACAATGCAAATGACATG
>JAJOOR010012082.1:0-38330 GCA_036250505.1 Solanum acaule
GACAAAGGACCCATGTTTAGATTGAAAATTGGGAATTTTGGTCTTTGAATCACTTTTGAAAATCTTTGATAGAACTCCTTGAATGAGAGGTTATTCAAGAATCAAGAGTTACCATACCTTAATTATTGAAGACCCATGAAATTGAATAAGAAATCAGTTGAAAACTCATCTTCTAGCTTGAGCTTCATCAAGGCCTTCAATGGAGTTTTTGAGAGAATCTACTTTCGAGAGGGAAGGGTCAATTTGAAGAATGGGGTCTAATTCTAGGTTTTGGGGTTTTAACCAACTTAAAATACCCTAAAATAGGTATAATAACCGTTTATAATAATTCCCCAAAGTACCCAAACTACCCCTCACTTAGTTGGACCTTTTAAACAAGTCAAACTTGAGTTTTATTTTCGCAGATTTCGTCGGGGATCAAGTTCGCGATGCGGAGGTGTTCGCACAAGTTTCTAGAAATTAAATTCCGAGACAGTAGATTCCGCGGTGTCTCCGCGACGCGGAGCCACTTTTTGGCCCTTGGTGGAGCAGGTCCGCGACACGAGCCACTCCCTCCATGCACAACTTCAAGTTGCGTTGGAGCTTGCTTGGCCAAGGTTGGGGTCCTCCTCGGGTGGCCCCGGGGTGTCGTATTCAAACATTTTGACCCTAAAAATATTTATTAAGACACTAGGGTCACCTCCACTGATTTTAGACTCCAAATAACACATAAAAACATGAACAACATACTAGAACACACCAACATGTAAAAGACTAGTTTCTGACGTCTTGGTCATCCCTTGACGTTTGACTTCCAAACTCTTTAAAACTGACTAAGAAGGCTATTCTTCATTATTTTAACAAGTTATTAATGCATAAAATCCATGTGAGGCTCTACTTTATCTTACTTTATTTTTAGGGTTGTTACAACTACAATGAGATCTTCTCTCTAGTCATGAAACATAGCTCAATTCGCATGCTACTATCATTGGTTGCACAATTTGATTTAGAGCTTCAACAACTTGATGTCAAAACTGCCTTCTTACATGGTGATCTAGAAGAGACAATCTATATGGATCAGCCTAAAGGTTTCCTAGATGAAGGAAAAGAAGATCATGTATGCCAACTAAAGAAGTCTTTGTATGGTTTGAAGAAATCCCCTAGACAGTGGTACAAGAGGTTTGATGCATTCATGACTACACATGGATTTTTGAGGAGTGCATTTGATAGCTGTGTGTATCACAAGAAGATGTCTGGTAACTCTATGATTTATCTATTGTTGTATGTTGATGATATACTTATTGCTGCTAAGAACATCATAGAGATAAATATTTAGAAGAAACTGTTGAACAAGGAATTTGACATGAAGGATTTGGGAGTTGTAGAGAAAATCCTTGGAATGGAGATTTCAAGACAAGACAGTGTTGTACATCTTTCTCAGAAGAAGTACATCAAAAAGGTTCTTGAGAGATTCAATATGCATATGAGCAAGCCTTTAAGTACACCGTTAGCTTCTCATTTCAAACTTTCAAAGTTACAAATGCCTTAGTCTATGGATGAGGTGGAGCATATGGCGAATGTTCCTTATGTGAGCGCAGTTGGCAGCATTATGTATGCTATGGTGTGCACACGTCCATGTATTGCTCAATCTGTAAGTGTGGTAAGCAGGTATATGGCAAATCCATGAAAAGACATTGGGAAGTTATTAAGTGGATATTGAGATATCTCAAAGGAGCTCCTGATGTTGTCCTAACCTTTCGGAAAAGTGAAGGTATTTCAATTCTCGGTTATGTAGATTTTGACTATGCAGGGGATCTTGAGAAAAGGAGGTACACAACTGGATACATCATTACTCTCGTTGGTAGTGCCGTTAGTTGGAAATCGATTTTACAGTCGATTGTCGCTTTGTCTACAACAGAGGCAAAATATATGGCAGCAACAGTGGCAAAATATATGGCAGCAACAGTGGCAATAAAAGAAGCTATCTGGTTGAAAGGTGTGGTGGTAGAATTGAGTTTGGTTCAACTGGAATCAATTCTAAGATGCGGATAGTCAAAGTGCTATTCATTTGATTAAAAATCAAAAATTTCATGAGCGCACCAAATATTGATGTCAGATTCCATTTCATTTGACATGTCATTGAAGAGGGAGCTATCAAGGTTGAGAAGGTTGTCACAGACGATAACGCTGCAGACATGTTGACCAAGATAGTCCCTCTTGCCAAATTTGCACACTGCAAGGACTTGGCCGGAGTATGCATCAATTGATGCAACTCTGAGAGAAAAACTGCTAGGTGGAGCTAGTATGTTCAACAAAAGTTTGATTCTTCTTGTTTCTTACAACAGGATTACCCAGTAAGCTTAGAAGTTTTGGTCGGAGTTGGTTATACGCATGCTCGGAACGCAAAGCAAGGTGGAGATTGAAAGAGTTGGTTTGGTCTTTGTAGAATCAAACTCAATGGAAGATGAATTAATATGAAGATCTGGTAGGGAGATAATTAGTACAAAATAAAAGGTCAAGATAGTATCTTGGTAGGTGAAATTTAGGTAAACCATAAAATGGTTTCACATGTTTAACCTTGACATTTTTGACATATAGTGATGTCATGGATGACATCAATAGGAAGAATTTATTCCTATAAATAGGTAGCTCTTAATTCATTTTCATGACATCCTCTAACTTGCCTTCTCACCTTCTAAGGCATTTGATCTTCTCTCTCTTGTAGTATTTCATTTCTACTCTTTTGGAGTGAAATAAATATTGGTACAGTTGTTTTCTGGTGGATGTAGGATCATTTTGATCCAAACCACGTTAAATATTGTTGTTCTTCCTTGCTCTTTATTTTCACATTTCCGCAAACATGTGCACATAAGAGAATCTCAGCAAGTCAAGTTAGGAAGTATGATGCAACAACCTAATATATATATCCCTAGAATCAATGTTAGAACGAAAGGATAGTTGTTAGATTGTGATGCGAAGCAGAGCTTGGGGATGCTTGTCCGAGCACGCTAGTCTTTTTTTGATGATTTGTAATGCTCACTTTGATAAATAAAATATTACTTACCGAAAGAAATAATATATATATGTATATATATATATATATATAGAGAGAGAGAGAGAGAGATAGATGTGATCACTCTTTATTGTAAGCTTGCTTTTGGATATATACATTAGATCTATGTAGCCATATGTACCTTTAAGGCCTGAGTTGCAAAGTTGCAGCCATCGTATACCTCTTCCTTTGATAAGCCAACCTAATTAACATTAAAAGAACTATATGATAAAACAATATTGTACTCTTATATCATTCAAACATACTAAACGGAGAAAAAAGAGTCAAGAGAGATTACATACAACATTTATAATTAAAAAAGAGTCACTGACACGCCTTAAGCTATGGGAATTTACTCAAAAGTCATAATAAAGTATTTTCGTAAGATTTCCAACACATGTGTTTTGTCTATTTTAACTTTATATAATAAATTATGTAATATTTTAAAATTATGTACTCATAGACATATAAGAATAGGAAGGATCTAGCATAAGCAATGTCGTTAATGGATGATGTTGTTAAGTCTTTTTTATGAGTAAAGTAGCAAATAAAGTGAGGTTTAATTAATTGATATATCATCTATCCAATTATAGTTTTTCATTATTGAATTTACACATATTTTAAGAAAGGGAAAAAGGACAAATATACCCCCCAAACTATCGTAAATTGTATCAAAATATCCTCCGTTATACTTTTAGAATTCAGATGCCCCTGCCGTCTAACTTTTGGAGCGTGTATACCCTTTGAACTAACAGAGGGACATGTGTCACGATCTTAACAACCTATCCAAAATTTATTAGATTTTTATTTCCAATTAAAAAATCGACCCGGATAATTAAAAACCCATCCAAATAATTTAAGACCCGCAATGAAATTATAACCAAAACCCCAATAGATCATCTTCTCAAATCTTTTCCTTTCTAACAGAGAATCCATTAGAGATTTTCTTTGCATTTTAGTTATTTTCATACTCCAATTTAAGATTATTCTCATCAACACAACTTTTAGCAAGATTCGCTATTTTTTTTAAAAAACAGAACGAAGGACAGAAACAGAGTTGGAAACTCATTCAATGATAGGTAGAACTTAGGGGGGTTTTCAATTGATGAAATTGAGTATGGTTTTTTTCGGTGTTGAGGGAATTTTCCATCATTTTTCTTCTTGATTGCCCATAAATCCTTTTGTGGTACATTTTGGAATGTATGAACATTCCCACGCCACAAATTAGCTATGGGTTACGGAGAATGTTCTTGACCTCCATTGTTGAAGCCCTATAAACTAGAGTTATGTTTGTTCCTTGTCCTCCCATACTTTTCTTGTTATATTTATGACTGATTTTATTTTATATTTCTCATTGTAGTGTGATTGTTGAATGTATTGTTGATTTTCAATTTTCACAGATCTATTTTCTTGGCTTTCAGCCCTACAATCTTCATTTTTCAAAGTTTCAGCCATCTAAAAAAGTTATTGAGTTTTGCGACTGTAAATCCATTCGAAGGTCGCTGGTTTGGTTCGTCGGAGTTGTTGGAGCAATGGTGAGGGAGAGATGGGCGAGTGGTGGTTAGGTTTCATGGTGAATGAAGGATCACTACCTCACTGGAGGTTGTGTTCGATAGTAGTTAGAGGTGATTTTGTATGTGAAGCTTTGCCGGAGAAGATGAAGTCGTTGCAGTGGTGTTGTGTAACTGTTTTTAGGGTGTTTGGTTGTGCAACTAGAGAAGAAAGGAAAAATGAGATTTATTTGGGTGTGGGCCTTAAATTATTTGGGTGGGTTTTTAATTATCCGGGTCGATTTTTTAATTGGAAATAAAAATTAGATAAACTTTAGATAGGTTGTTAAGATCATGACACGTGTCCCTCCGTTAGTCTAAAAGGCTTACACACACCAAAAATTAGACGGTAGGGGCATCAAAGTTCTAAAAGTATAACAAAGGGTATTTAGATACCATTTACGATAGTTCGGGGGTATATTTATCATTTTTCCCTTTAAGAAATAATATATAATAGGAATAATCAGTGATAGATGCGGGATTTTCTATAAAACTTTTGTGATTGAAATGAGATTTGTGTACCTGTTATCAACAGCGGAGATCAATGAAATCCTTTTTGAAGAAATGCTCCAAGCCAAACTTGAATCTCAAGGAAACAAGGTAATTGATTCACAAATTAAGTGTCAAATTGTAGTAGAAGTTTTTTTGAAGATAGAAATTTGATTTCCTCTTTCAATCCTTTTTTTTTTGTTTCTGCATTCTTTCTGTTTCTTTTTCTTACTCCCTATCAAAGTGAAACAAAACTTTAAAATAGGGAGTGGTTCAGCAGTTACCCCACAACCGTTCCTACGTATGTTTCAAAATTATATTTATCTTTATTTCAGAAACTTTATCGGGTTGGGTTGGTTCAAGTCGGGTCGGATCCATATGGGCGACACATGACCCAAAACTTAGATCTCCTACTTCGCACATGGTGGACAAGACCCAAGTAAATTCAACATCAACTAGACACATAAATCATATGACAAATAGTTCGTGCGACTTGTGAACATCAAGAGCTTACCCATAGGGTTTTACTAGCTCTACATAGAAATTAAATCACATGTGGAAAGAATTCACTACTAATATGAGGATACCATTACTCACAATACCCTGGACTTGATTAACTACTTTAATAGTTACGTATTTGATCTCTCAACTTCTTAAAGAGGTGAACTCGAGTTCATTTTTAACTATATATACATACTTACACTCGAGTGTAATGGCCGACTTGTGTATACAAGTTAAATTGTTCATTTTAATCATCTTCCCTTTCTACTCGAATATATTTGTTCTATATCAACTGCTTTCCTAGACATGCATTGCATTGCCAAATCACTCGTGCCTATTAGTAACATGCTAAAGTAGAAACACAGATCAAAACTTCAAGAAACAGTAAAAGGTCAAAGGGTATTCTAATGAAAACTTAATTTAACTTTTCCAAGTACCATACAAAGAAGAAGCAGGGAACCATTCTTTCATTAACCCATTGATCATTTAACACACGTTGTATGAAACACGTGATACGTTGTCTCACATTTTATTGGTGCTTGTGTTTCATTCTTTTAATCATTAAAACATGATACAAATTTTGATCTAGACACCTCTAGATGTCTAACCCGATCTTCTTTTTTCAACGACCCTCAAATTCATCTTCTCATTGACTGATAAAACAAGTCTTAACATGGTGGTGAAACTCCTCTCTTCATGTTTCTCGATGTAAGAGGTAATTGCTCGAGTGAGAGAGCTAATCTCGTAACTTGTTCAACGCACTTTATTTCTAAAATTAATATCACATGCATATGAGATATGAACATAAATTCAAAATAGTCATATATTAATGAGAATATTATAACTACCAAGTTATTTTAAAATACATAAATATTATCATATCCTATGCAAATCTAGAGTCTTAACATGTTTTTCAAATAAGTCTGTAGATGTTGCCTTTGTAAAAGGATCAGCTATCATTTCATGAGTAGGAATGTATTGTGATTGAATAATGCTATCAAAAACACTTCATCCGATTCTAAGCGTCAACGATCGTTAGTTAGTAATATAACCCAACTAAATGAGTTGGGGTCGAATCCCACAGGGAGTGGTACGTATTTAAGATTCAATAGCAAAGTACGAATATGTTCAAGTCAATCATAGGAGTAGATATTTATGAATAAAAGCATAATTCAAATTAAAGGGTGACACAAGTGTCAAATAACCGAGGGGGGGGGGGTTTGATTGTAATTATCAGCTACAACAATAGCAGATAACACGAATTAACAAGTAATGAAACGGGTTCTTGGGATGTGATTGGATTATAGGATAAGGTACACAAATGGGTAATTGCAATTGTTAGTAAATAGATGTAAATTAATGAATAAGCTAGATTTTAGTGGGGATAAACTTTCTCTCGAACAATTTACCCTGAATCAAGTTGGTTTCTCTCGAACACCAACAAGCAGCAAATAAGAACAGCCTATGCTTTAGTCCATTCACTCTCTCAAGCTGAATGTGTGGAAAAGGATTTAGGATTCACTCTCTCGAGCTGAACCTATGACAACCCAATACCCACAGACCATCAATTCAGTAACCTTGGTTTTAAAACCTCTCTCTCGAGCAAGCCAAAAACACGAAGGTAGAGTTGCATTTGCTATTACAACCCTTTAAATTAAACCACAATTACTGATTGAAATCACTTCTAAACAACATTTAAACTATCAATTAGCAATACCCATAAGCTAAATCAACCCATAATCACACCCCAAGAATTGGGGTTTTAGCTACACATCATAAAAAGATAGAAATTGTTACCAAATTGTGTTTCCATCAACTAGGTAAGATTAATTTCGTCTTTACAAAGGTCCAAGTTGAAGAATCTCAAAGACCCACTTCCAATTTCTCAAAAATGGAAAATTTCAATTATTCAAAGCTAAGGAAAAGTCTATCTCAAAACTCAGAGTTCCAACTCAAAAATTGATATGCTATATTATGAAAGCTCTAAAATGATCATTGATCCTGAACTAAAATGTTCAAAAACGTATTTATAGTCGCCAAAAATATGATGTGAATGACCATTCAATGCAATAAGTCGGGATCGCCGATCAGCTCGACGATCCTCCCTTTGGTCAGTTCCATCGCCTTTTTGCTTTGGCCTTCAGCATCCTTAAGTTCTGTAACTTTAGGCGATCCAACACTGCATTGTGGAGCCACTCGGTGACACGCCGACTGCTCTTTTTTATTGCCAACTTGATTTTATCCTTCAGGGCTTGGCACACTAGAACTTTAGGCGAGATAATAGCCATTCGGTGACTCGCCCAATGGATTAGGCGATCAACAGGCCTTCTTTTATTCGTTCCTTCAGCTGCCTTGTTCCTTTTTGCCCATTAGTGTCCATGTTTTGTTCCTCAATCCAAATACCTAGAAATCAAGGATTTTACATCAGTTATTGGCACAAACTAAGCATTTGAGGACACTAAATCTATCCAAATAAAGCCCTAAATGAGTCCAAATCGTGGACTCATCAACACCCCCAACTTAAACTTTTGTTTGTCCTCAAGTTCAGTAGTTCAAAAAGGATGTCTCAAACAGTGCTACACAAGACTCAATCATGAATGCACACAAAAAGACTCAACTTACTCATGCAAGGATCAATTGTGCACTCAAAGATTCAAGTTGTGACTTACCATTATCAAAGATTCTCAAGTTCACAATACTTGTTTCAAATGCAAGTTCAAGCTCAACAAAGGTACTCAAATGCCCTCACACAAAGAATGATTCCATATTCACACACAATGGTTCAATAATTTATAGTTCCTGAATCAAATACAACACTCACAAAGATGAACACATGCATCACTTCACCCATAGGTTTGCCCTTATTTTCCAAACAACAATTGTTTCAGCTCACTCAAGATCGTCTTTTCAAGGCTTGTAATGGGGGTGAGTGTAAAGGTATGGTCATTTAGGCTCAGTGGCTGCTATCCTCATGAAATGTGGCGTGACAACACTTTTCTTCCCTTTTCTTCCTCATTCTCATTTATGCTCAAAAGACACCCCATTATTCACTTTCCATGGACTATTGGACACCCCATTTCTTATTGCATTTTCACAACTTTATTCCCCAACTTTTTCATTCTTCTTCTTTTTCTTTTTCTCTTTTTTTTTTTTGTATGGAGGGGTTCCATCTTTTTCAAAGTCATGGGTCAAAGGGGACTTCTTTGCATTTCTTGATTTACCTTCTCTTTTCACCACACCCCCAACTTAGGCTTTTGGCCTAAGTTGGCTATTCAAATAAACCACAAATCATGAGGGGTAATGGATAAAGAAAGGTCACAATTTCATCAAGTTTCTTCCAAGGAAAGGGTTAAGGCTCAAAAGGTGTTCAAGCGAAGTTCACACACTCACAAGGTAGCCACAAAAGAGGTATAATGTCAAATTGTTTCACTCTTTAAAGTTGCCTAAGATCATTTCAAGAGATTGCATCACTTAGTCAACCGGACCAACGGATCAAATTTTAGGTGTCATCACACATGGTTCACAGTAAGCTCATCACACACAAGGCATTTACACCAATATCAAACAAGACTCCACACTCTCGCTAGTGTGCAATGTTCATTACAAGAGACTCAATTTGATAATTGGCTAGTTACAACGAGATGCAAAAAGTTCACATATTGCCTATGAAACTTCATTTGGCATCATCGTAGCCGCACATTCATTTTTGTTTGACTATAAGCACTATTCAAGTCATTGGTATTGATCAAGACCGATACTTAAATTTGCAAGAGAACAGCCACATTCAAACAACAACAAGAGGTGGCACAAAAAAAATTCGAGAAGGGTCCAAAAATCATCTACAATTAAAGCAACGAGCCACAAGCTCGGACATCCACAAAATACAGTGCCAAAATACAATTAATAGCACAAAACCCAAATATATAGACAGAACAATAGTCACAAAAGGTGGGTTGACCCCACCACAAAATAAAAGCAATTTGTCCTCAAATGCAAGCAATAAAATATCCAAAAGTCAGTAAAAATAAGACAGAGAGGGAGGTAAAGAGTAATCATATCTACACAGTCGCTCCATTTGTCGAGACATCAGTGCCCAGTGTAGTACTCTGATCTTGGTCATCAGTTTCCGGAGTCACATCAACAGTAGTAGGTCCACTAAGGTCAGCCAAAGGTGTATCTACCAAAGAAATCTGCACAGTTGCATTGATCATGGCCTCATCAGTCTCTGTGAGCCTTCGTAAGAAACTTCCTTAGCAACTCCAAGCATCTCCTCACCTGTCTCTACCTCGGACTCAGGATCAGCTGCCTCCTCAACTCTAACATCATCTCCGGTGGTAGCCGGAGGCATATCTGGCTCAACTGGCACATCTGGGATCTCCACCGTCCCGAAAATCATGGACATGTTGGTGGACTTTAGCTGGTCCACATCTCTCCTCAGCGCAACAATAATGGCCTTTAAAGTCGTCACTTCCTCGGTGGCCCCTTGGCCACGCTCACACACCGCTATCTTAGCCGCAAGGGCATCAATGGTAGCACTCAATGGTGTCACAGTATCAGCAAGGGTTGTCTGAATCATGCTCGAAATGGAGGCCTCAAGTCTGGCAGCACGACGGTCGGTAGAATGGGCTAGCTGCCTCATCCGAAGTAATGCAGCCTGAGTAAGCAGGGGCCAGAGTAGGCAAAGGTGCCTTTGCAGGTAATGTGTCTGAGTCCACAATTGGGGAAGAGTCCACCAGGGCTGTCTTCTTCTTCTCAGCCTTATCTTTTAAATACTCCGCCTCAATTCTCCGAATATCAGTAGAAGATGTAAGAATCACTTCCACATCTTTCTCCTCATCTCTAGGAATCTGTGCCCATCTGCACAGCTCGGTGATCAACACCGGAAAGGGGAGGGAAGTCTGGCACTGCTTGGCCCTCATGACTATCTCTTGTGCCATAATCATCCCTAGATTTATCTGTGTCTCATCAATGATGCAATCCAGACAGGCTACTTTGGCATGGTGGAGAATTGACTCGTTCTGGGATGACATAATGGTACTGCTGATGAAGCCAAACTAGAACCTTGCAGCTATGTTTATATCCTTCTTCTTGATAGGTGCTCCAACCTCAAGCCATTTGGGGGTACCGTCTGATATGAGAAGAGCCAACCACTTCTTCATATTTTCTACTGTAGTTGTCCGGATCAAGTGTTGGCAATCGTCATCAATATCATCAGGACATTCCAGGACAACATTAATAGCCTCACTATCACACTTGACCTTGTTTCCCTGAACAACTACATAGTCAATCGGCTTGAATGTAGTTGCCTGCTTCTTTCTCTGTGGTACCAAAGCTCCATAAGCAGCATAGAACTCCTGAACCAATTAGGAATGTAAGGGCCACGGGGCTTGGTGAAGAGTTAGAAGTTGTGCGACTTTAGGCAACTCATTATCTCCGGGTACCTGTCAATAACCACATCAGTGGATAGCCTTTTTTCTTCAATGATTGTCCTTAACCCCTCAATCTTTAGTCTGTTCATAGACTTGGGAGGAGGACCCTGCACCAGTGGTGCTAGGACCACAGCTTGTGCTAAAGCAGGAGGAATTGTAGTGGTAGCCTGGGGAGTCCTGATCCTAGACAGATCATTCATCTTTTTGGATCACAGCTCTGCCCTCTGTGCTACTAGTGACTCATCCTTCTTAGGCTCAGAAGTTGCAACATGATGCTCCTAGTTCTCACCCTTACTCTCAGAAGTGGTGAGGTGAGCAACATAGATACCGTCACTGTCGGAGCTGGCCTCAAGTGACACAAGTGTTTTCCCTTTACCCTTTCTTTTCCCACCAGTTGTGGGAAGTTTGGTGGCGTTAGCCTTGGATGCAGCTGCATCCTCATTTATTTTTATCCCTTTTGCCCTCTTACGGGGAGACATGTCTGTACCAACTACTTTAGGTCTAACCATTGATACGTCCAAACTTACGCTTCAAATAAGAAGTGTAAAAAGTTGATGTCAATTTACAGAACTCAACTAGAGTTGAGGTCGATCCCACAGAGAATTTCTTTACAGATAAGGTTTCACTGTCATGTTTATTCAAATGTTGTTATTATCTCCTAGACAGATAACAATGGAAAGTAAATTGGTTATGGTTGAATTGTTATAATTACCAAAACTTGCAGTCAAAATCCAGGTTCAAGACTAACAAACTATTTCGTTGTAAGATTGATTCAATTAATTAAGAGAAACCATGATTGTGTTCACCATAACATTAGTTCTAGTGTTCTCCCGTAATTTGAGTGTCAGGCAAATCAATGTTTACATAAACCTTGCGAGTTCAATTTATCTAACGCTTCTCAGCCTAATCAAATAATGATCACTCATGTTCTCTCAACCTTAGAGTGTTACTAACATTGAACCTCGCTTGAAATGATATGGTGTTAAAAATCTTTTCTCTCGAACTCAGGCTTTAACTCCAATTGTTAATGTAATTCAACTTTTTCCTAACTGGTATTTTTCTCTCGAAAAAATACCAGATACAAGCTCGTCTAATGCGTGCACTCACTAGACTAAAATGATATTGAAAGCTAAAAACTATAGGTTGTACACACAGACTGCCTTTTACTCGTTTTACGGAATAGCAACTAGAATATCGTCATAGATCCCACAACCCCAGTCGTGGTATTTAGCCACTCATGCTTTCACATAAACAATCAGTAATTAGGGATGAAAACATATTGAGAAAGGCTTACGAAAATAATTAACAAATCAACAACCACTTTTATAATCTCATAGTCTGAGTCTGAATTTCCAACTGATAACAATAATAATAAAAAATCCAAATATCGAAAGCTAAGAGTAATAATCTGTTCTTCATCATAAAACGTAAGATAATCCCAAATAATACAGAATGACCTAAAATAATTCAAAATAGACTGTTTAAAATGAGTCATAGTCGAACTAGGACTGAAATGTCGGATGGCTTCTACGGCCACTTCTACGGTTCGTAGAGGGTTTCACGGGTCGTGAATCCCTCTGTGATCCTCCCTTTAACTTTCCCAAAGGTTGGGTCTTCAATGCCTTAACTAGAAAATGCACCATGGGAGCCACCATGGTCCGTAGTGATGACCACGGCCCGTGAAGTCGCCCGTGGTCTTCACTTGGGTTTCAACCTTCTTTCAACTCTCCCTTGATGTCACACTGGTTCAGTTTCACGGCAGGAACCACGGCAGTACTGAGGACTATGGTCCGTAGAACCCTCCATGGTCTTCATTTGGTTATTCCTGCTCTTCATCTTCTCAAGGCCTAGCACTGCCTTATTTCCACGAGCTCCACTACGGACCGTAATGAAGTTCACGGTCCATGAAATTGGCCGTGAACTTCACTTGGTCAACATCAGTTCTGCTTCTTTTTTCTGCTTTTCTATAAAACCCAGATTCTGCCTACACATTTAACAAACCCATCAAATAATCCAAAATTTCACTTAATTCCAGTATTAGTTCATAGTTATTAAGCACAAAATGTGCCACGATTCCGCGGCACATCAGCCATATCTGCAAATGCATCAAAAAGAGTTAGAAGCAACTCAAGCAAAAGCATAGAAAAGTAGTTGCAGATAGACTCGCCGATCTAGTCGGCGAGTCGCCGAATCTCTTTGTCGAGCCAGATCGGGCTCGCCGAAAGCATTTGTTCAAAATTTTCTTAGACAAATAGCATGTCGGTGATGGGGAGGCCCTTTCGGTGAATTGCCGACAGCATTCGGCGAGCAAGGACTAGCCCACCGAAAGTTACAGTGCATTTTAGGGATTAGGGGAGCAAAAAAGGGTGATGAAGGAAGACCTTCAGCAAGTCACCGAGAGCACTCAGTGAACTCAGACTTCTCACCAAAAGTTACAGAACCTAACACACAATTTAGAATGAAATTAAAGGCGATAAGGGGAACTTTGGCGAACCGCTGAGTGGTTTGGCGAACTAGACCCAGCTCGCCAAACGACCCAACGTGCCTACTTTTAACCCAACTTCCCAAATTCAACCCCGCAGCCCCCGAAAACAAAATCAAAACATGCACTCTTACAATTAAGCTAAGACCCATTACACCCATGCCCCTAGGATACTCAAACTTCTCCTGGTTTGGCCAAATTTGGCCATTTGATTACTTTTGCCCTTAAGAATGACGTCAACCGCTCCATCATTGGGCAAACTACGTCATTTGGCACAAATGCGGGTTACTTAGACTTCACCCGACTAGACCCAACAACATGTAAGCATAACCCCGCCATTTTAATCAATTTTAAAGCACGAAAAACTCAGGGATTCAACATTATAAGCATTACGGGCATGATATTTAAATTAAAACAGGCACACACATATACAATTACGATCAGAGAGGCCCAGCACACAACACTAAGACAAAATCAATTGAAAATGAGTCAAAATTGCTAAACAAAGATTCGGGGTTCGGAAAACCAAACTTAGAAGCCGAATAGATACTTTGAATCACTAGGCAGCAAAGAAATCCTACTCCGAACACAAATCTGACGACTAAAATGCGATAAAAATGCAAGAAATATGGAAAATATTATGCGGGTGTGAGTTTGGGAAGTTCAAAAGTGAGGGAAAGTGAAAAAGTTTGGAAGTTTAAGCCTTTGGCCTTTAAAAACCATCCAGTTCTCGCCCATTCTGTGACATAAGTTTTGCTCGCTGACCCACTCAGCGACACGCCGAGTGGGAACTTACCTCACCGAGTTTTACAGGATCTGGAGGTCCAAACGTTGGACAAAGTCATGATCGCCGACCCTGTCAGCCATTCGCCAATCAGCTCCTGGCCTTGCTGAGTCTTATAAAGTCCAATTTAAAAATGTCTTGAGTCTAACGGCAGTCCAAGTTGGGCTCGCCGATCTCTTCGGTGAGCCGCCGACTGGACTTGTAGCTCGCCAACTTGCACTTTTCGAGCACCTTCCACACTATGACTTGCACAATCAACACACCATTATTTCAAACTTAAAAAGAAAGAAAATAAAACTTGGGTTGCCTCCCAAACAGCACCTTAGGTAACGTCGCGGCACGACGCAAGTCCACACTCAAACCTCATTCTTGGGATTGGCCATAGTATCACTAGGCAACCCCCCTTGCTGTCTCGGGTTTAAATGAGACAAGATATGACCCATTTGGGTCTCCAACTGTTTAATCGATATTGAATGGGAGGTAACCGTCTGGCTGAGGGTTGACACATCTTCTTTCATTTCCTTTAAAATCTTGTCCAATCCCTCAACTTTGTTGAGGATATGAGAAAGCATATCCTCTGACCGACCACCTTCTAAATCCTTTGGTTTCTGACGCTCGAGGGGAGGCACATACCTATCCTTCTCCCCATCCTTCCAATTGGGATTTCGATTCCTCCACTCTCAATCACGATCCTTCCAACCTTCATCCCTGTTCTAACCTTGGTTACCACCCTGCCTCGGGTAGTTTGAACGATAACCACCACCTTGGTTGGCTAGGAAATTCACCTCTTCGTTGTGTAAAACCTCAAACTTGGCCTCATCAGGATTAACACACCTGACACCCACAGCATTGACACGAGCACCAGCACCCATGACATTTTGTCCAAAAATGTCAAGTTGTATCATGATCTTCGCCATGTTCTAGTCCCTCTCTGTGTCTTTCTCTGTCTCCTTGTTGGTATTAATCATGCCATCAAGGAGTCGGGCTACTATTTCATAGGGTTGTTGTGTCAAACAACTCGGAAAGAGTTAATCAGCTGCACTTCTATTTTCGGGACCAAGACCTCTATAGAAGCATTCCAGAAGCATCTTTTCTGGAAGTCCATGAGTTGGGCAGTCCTCCAAAAAGGTCCTTAAATCTTTGCCACAATTCATAAATGGTCTCACCCTCCAATTGCTTGAAGGTTAGTATGTCATCCCTGAGACTCATCAATCTCAAGGGAGAGTGATCCATTTGGTCACTGTTGCTACTAGATAAGCTCAATTTCTTTGCTCAACAAGCAACACAAAAACCAAAACTGAAAGTAAGTAGATTCAACTATGACTAACAAGAACAAAATTCAACTTAACTAAAGAATCTTAAGCAACACCACTCCCTGGCCACGATGCCATTTTGATTGATTAACGCTATCAAGGACAGTTCATCTGATTCTAACCGTTAACGATCATTAGTTAGTAATATAACCCAACTAAATGAGTTGGGGTCGAATGCCACAGGGAGTGGTACGTGTTTAATATTCAATAGCAAAGTACGAATATGTTCAAGTCAATTATAGGAGTAGATATTTACGAATAAAAGCATAATTCAAATTAAAGGGTGACACAAGTGTCAAATAACAGGGGGGTTTGATTGTAATTATTAGCTACAACAACAACAAATAACACGAATTAACAAGTAATGAGACGGGTTCTTGGGATGTGATTGGATTATAGACTAAGGTAGACAAATGGGTAATTGCAATTGTTAGTAAATAGCTGAAAATTAGTGAATAAGCTAGACATTGGTGGGGATAAACTTTCTCTCGAACAATTTACCCCGAATCAAGTTGGTTTCTCTCAAACACCAACAAGCAGCAAATAAGAACAGCCTACGCTTTAGTCCATTCACTCTCTCGAGCTGAATGTGTGGAAAAGGACTTTGGATTCACTCTCTCGAGCTGAACCCATGACAACCCAATACTCATAGACCATTTATTCAGTAATCTTCGTTTTAAAACCTCTCTCTCGAGCAAGCCAAAAACACGAAGGTAGAGTTGCATTTGCAACTACAACCCTTTAAATTAAAACACAATTACTGATTGAAATCACTTCTAAACAGCATTTAAACTATCAATTAGCAATACCTTAAGCTAAATCAACCCATAATCACATAATCACACCCAAAGAATTGGGGTTTTAGCTACACATCATAAAAAGATAGAAATCATTACCAAATTGTGTTTCCATCAACTCGGTAAGATTAATTTCGTCTTTACAAAGGTCTATGTTGAAGAATCTCAAAGACCCACTTTTAATTTCTCAAAAATGGAAAACCTCAAAGTTAAGGAAAAGTTTGTCTGAAAACGAAGAGTTCCAACTCAAAAACTGATATTATATATTATGAAAACTCTAAAATGATCACTGATCCTGAACTAAAATGTTCAAAAACGTATTTATAGTTGCCAAAAATATCCTGCGAAGGACCATTCAGTGCACTAAGTCGGGATCGCCGATCAGCTCGGTGATCCACCCTTTGGTCAGTTCCATCGCCTTTTTTTCTTTCGCCTTCAGCATCCGCAAGTTCTGTAACTTTGGGTGATCCAACATTGCATCGCGGAACCACTCGGTGACACGCCGACCGTTCCTTTCTATCTCCGACTTGATTTTATCCTTCAGGGCTTGGCACACTGGAACTTTAGGTGAGAAGTCATTTGACAACTCGCCCAATGGATTAGGTAATCAACAGGCCTTCTTTTCTTTGTTCCTTCAGCTGCCATGTTCCTTTTTGCCCATTAGTGTCCATGCTTTGTTCCTCAATCGAAATACCTAGAAATCAAGGATTTTACATCAGTTATTGGCACAAAATAAGCATTTGAAGACACTAAATCTATCCAAATAAAGCCCTAAATGAGTCCAAATCGTGGACTCGTCATATTGCAAATTTATTTCACTACTTGCTACTATATCTCTCACAAAGTTATACTTGATGTCAATGTGTTTGGTCTTGCTATGATACTTAGGATCCTTCGTGTATGTGCCAACTGCTTAACTATCACAATATAGAATAATGGGACCCTTAGAATTCATTGCAATATTCAAATGCTCAAAGAATTTCTTTAACCAAACAACTTCTTGTACTGCAGATGCACAAGCCACGAATTAAGATTCCATGGTTAAGAGAGCAGTGCAAGTTTGTTTCTACTTTTTCATAAAATAGCACCGTCATTAAGTAATAAACCATAGCCGGATGTTGATTTTTTATCATTACAGTCACCAGCCCAATCAGCATCTGTATAACCTCTTATGAATAAATCAGATCCACTGTAACATAGCGAATGATCAGATGTTTTCTTCAAGTATCAAAATATTCTCTTTACTGTTTTCCAATGATCTCTTTTAGGATTGGATAGATACCTACTAACCAAACTTACGGCATAACAAATGTATGAGCGACTACACATCATAGCCTACATCAAACTCCCATCAGTAGTAGACTATGGAACTCGAGACATGTTTTCCTTTTCTTTTTTAGTCTTTGAACACATTTAAAGGCTGAAAGTTTCGCCCATTACAACAGGAGTATCCATGGATTTGCAACTATTCATTCGAAAGCATTCAATATTTTCTTTATGTAAGTTTCTTGAGATAAAATAAAAAAATTCTTGGAATGGTATCTTTAGATATTAACACCCAATATATAGTCTGCTTCACCCATATCTTTCATATCAAATGGTTTTGAAAGTCATGACTTGAAAATTTTCACATACTCCAAATTATTTCCAGCTAATAAAATATCATCTACGTAAAGAGAAAGAATTACAAAATTTCCATTGGAATTTTTCATATAGATGCAATCATCTTCATCGATCATGGTCAAATCAAATGACATCATCTCCTTATGAAATCTTAGGTACCACTTCCTTAAAACTTGCTTTAGGCCGCCATCAATTGATCTTTTCAATTTACAAACTTTCTGTACTTGGCCTTTGACAACAAAACTTACTGGTTGTTCCATATGGAGTTCCTCACTTAATTATCCATTGAGAAAAGTGGTCTTCACATCTATTTGGTGTAATTCTAGATCTAAACGCGCAACAATAGCTAAAAGTAATCATATGGAGGTAAACTTCACAACTGGTGAAAAAGTTTCCTCATAGTCTATTTTAACTTCTTGAGTAAAATCTTTTGCCACCATTCGTGTTTTATGTCTTTCTATTGACCCATCCAATTTTCGTTTAACTTTGAGAATTTATTTATTCTCAATAGCTTTCCGCTCCTTAGGAAGGTCAACTAGATCCCATACTTTATTGGTTTTCATTGACTTTAATTCTTCTTTCATTGCTTTAATCATTCATTCTATTTAGGGCTCGATAAAGCCTCAGATACAGAAGTAGGTTCATCCAATTCTGTTGAAAATACCAACAAAACATAATCCTCAATTTCATAAAATTGTTTAGGTAAACCTTTTCTTGTCCTTTTACGTAATTGAAGTTTAGATTCCTCTATAGGATTTTTTGATTCAAAACTCCCACTTCGATCCAGAATCATTTCTTGATCCATTGAATTATCAAACATGCCTAAAGACATTACTTGATCTTATGAATTCAACATTTCGTATAGAGGCTCACCTTTATCAATTTCATCCTTTTTGGATAACTTATATATCAAAAATCTGATATCTCGTGATACAATTTCAGTAATACTTCCATCCTCTGAATTTTCAATTAACACATACCCTTTGGAGTGTTCTGAGTATATTATAAAGATACATTTCTTTCCTTTCGGACTTAGTTTACCAAACTCACCAAAACAATCTTTAATATCTGCAGCATAACCCCAAGGTCGTAGATCATTTAGATTTTGATGACCAGTTCAAAGTTCATAAGGAGTCGATGACACTAATTTAGCAGGCATCTTATTCAATATGTAAGTTGCAGTCAATAATGCATCTCCCCAGAAAGAGATAGATAAATTTGTTCACGCCATCATCGACCTAGTCATGTCCAATAATGTTATATTCCTTCTTTCAGCTACACAATTTTCTTGAGGTGTATAAGGAGTAGTTAACTGTCTCATAATACATTTTTTAGTACATAATTCTTCAAATTCTTTTGACAAATATTCACGCCCTCGATCAATTCTTAAAGCCTTTATGCTTTAACCTAATTGATTTTCAATTTCATTCATATATCTATTATAGCACTCAAGTGCTTCAGATTTATGAGAAATCAAATAGACATAACCAAATCACATGAAATCATTAATAAATATAATGAAGTCTGTAGCACCAGACTTTGCCCTCACATTCATTGGCCCACAAATATCAGAATAAATTAATTGAAGTTGGAACTCATCTCTTTTAGTCTTTCCTATTGGTTTACGCGTAATTTTTTTGGCAAGACAATTTTCACAAGTTGAGATATTAATTTTGGTGAAAGAACCTAAATGTCATTCCTTTGTCAACCTATTCATTCGATCTTGCCGTATGTGACATAATCTTGTTTGCCATGTAATGACATCAATATCATTGTTACTTGAATAGTATGTCAATTCACAACGGTCAACATAATAGTCATAAGTTGAAGTATTACAATCTAAAATGATAAAATGATCATAATGATGTCCAAAACTATATAAAACATTATCTAGAGTTATTTTAACACCATTACAACTAAACAATAAATCAAAACCAACGTCTTAAAGATCATACACATATACTAAGTTTTGTCAAATCTCTGGAGCATATAGGATGTCATGGAACATCAAGGAACGACCATCACTCAAGTCCACTTTGCTAGTGACTATACCTTTGACTTCCATATTAGCATTATTTCCTACGTAGATCAACCTTGATTTTGGATGAAACTCGATAAAACTCCACAAATGCTTCTTTGTCTCAACTTGCGTGGTCGGTGGATCTTGAGTCCACAATCCACATAGGATAATATTCAATTAGTAAAGAAGTGCTAGAAACATATGTATCACTTAGAGATGCATTTAGAAATGCTACCTTTTTGGGCTCGGTGCATTCACGAGCAAAATGTCCAGTACTTGGCAATTGTAGCACTTCATATTTCTCTTGTTTCTCTTCTTGAAAAATCATTTTCCTTTCTTGAATTTGGATTTTTCTTTTTCTTAGAGGGTCCGTATTCAGTATCTTTGACTTTTCCATTTCTTTTTCTTTTCTTCTTGCATTGAAGCCTGAAGATTTTGTAACACTTGACTCTGCCACAAAGGCATTAGAAGCAGCTTTAACAGCACAAAACCGTTCATCTTCAAGTTCAACATGTCGGACAACATCAGAAAAAGTTTTGATGCTATCATTATGGGTCAAGTTAACCTTCAAATGTTCTCAATTATTCGAAAGAGACCAAATCATTGCCTGAACTTGTTGCTCATTTGAAAGAACATGGCCAGTACTCTTGAGTTGAACTATCATGTTTGACATCACCATAGGTGTTGTTTGATATTTTGATCATGACGTTTTTTGTAAGTGCTAAATTTGATAGTCAACTGTTGGAGGCAGGTTACAGATGTACACCCATATGTTTCCCGCAGATGTGCCCACATAGCATGAGCAGCAGAAAATTTGTCACATTCATGTATGAGCTCAACCACATAATTAACTATTATTCTACGTGTAGTGGAATTAGCTTTTTTCCTAGTTTTGTAAGCTTCAAGATCCCTTCTATGTTGTGTAGAGTTATCCTCTTCTAGTTGATCCAAAACATAATTTATACCTTCTAGAGCATTTTTCTCATCTAGTACCTACCATATTTTATGATTCAAATGTCGTAATTATCATCGTTATGTTTTTCACCTTTGTTTAAGTGAGCAACGAT
The DNA here is from genome assembly GCA_036250505.1 of Solanum acaule. Lineage (NCBI taxonomy): Eukaryota > Viridiplantae > Streptophyta > Magnoliopsida > Solanales > Solanaceae > Solanum > Solanum acaule. The sequence continues at coordinate 21,087 of JAJOOR010012082.1, forward strand.
ACTTTTTTATGTCATTTCTGTTATGAGATATAATAAGACAAGAATTTTTAATCAATTATGCATGTGATATACACATTCAAGCAAATCAATTCTCATTAAGGTTTCATATTTAATGTAAAATCAAAAAGACACGTAAGCTCCAATCATCATCTACGAACTAAATATTTAACCAAAATTTGAAACTAATTTCTTAATGTGTAAACTAATAAATTGAAGACTTTAATAACACAAATTTTTTTAAGTTTAATAACTTAGATTTTTTTTTAAAAACTACATAATTGATATATTGAAAAGCAAATAAGCAATAACAAATTACTAATCTTTTTAAAGACTAAAATCCTCCCACAAGTCTTCAAGGCAACAAGCATACACCTTAAAAGGCTAATTGGGCCAAATGTCATGATAAACATCAGTCAATCTACTACTCCAAGGTTCACGGGAAGCGTCTATTAAATAAGCTAAGGCACTCCAATCCAAAATTTCAACAAATTATAAAATCAGTCAGTTCAACCCATTTTAATTAAAAAAAAGGTGAATAAAATCTCACACTGAAATATTAGGGGACATCTTCAAAGACTTAAACTCTTTAAAATCCTTTTCTCCTTTCCTTCGAATAACTCTTTGATTCCTTAACATATTTTGTGTTGCCCTTGAAATATTAATTTGTACGATTTCACACCCTTGGAAACATGTTCTACGGCGATATGCTCTTCTACATTGTCCCTTCGCTCGACTTCGTGAACTCCCACTTGGAATTATTTGAGTTTTTTCATGTCTAGCCATGTTTGAAATAGGAAAAAGGAAACAAAAAGAATGATTGAACCATTCAATGTGGCAATATATGTCACTTTCATTTGTAGAATTAAAAAAATATGTTTAAGGAACATAAGGACTAAACGAATTTTTTCAGATCAAATAAATTATTTAAATACACCATAATGTATGTATACAAATCATCAACATATGACTATTAAAAAAATTAAATCTCAAAGTCAACCACAATCAGATTTGACCACGTGAATAACCTATATTAAAGTAAATAAATTAAGTACTTTATTAATATAAAGAAGTACTACACATTCATTGTCTATTTTCCATAAAAATAATAGTACTTCATCATTCTTAAGGAAAAGGTACCTGAAGTTGGTTCGTCGAGCAAGAGGAGAGAAGGATCAACAAGGATTTCATACCCTATGCTAGTTCTTTTTCTCTCTCCTCCAGATATACAAGTACTTTATTAAAATAAAATAGGAGCACAGTTTATTAAAAAATATAGAGGGACTATTTTATTTTAATTTTTTCTTCTTAATACTTAACAGAAAAAGGACAAAAAAAATATAAAGTGCCCACCTTTCTTGGGCACACGTTTCTGTCCCTCTTTTCCTTTTTTTATTTACTCGAAAAAAATTTTAAAAAAAAAACAAGTTCTTTGACCTTTCAACTGCACAGTTTCTGCCCCCCAATAATTATCCTCCTTTTTTAATCTACTCGGAAAAAAATAGCATTACTTTAATGCTACTTTGAAAAAAATATTGGCAGAGTTCAATCAAGAAGAATGAGGAAAAGGCATGACCAGAAGAATTGTGTGAAATAAGTGAATTTATCCAATTGAGGCATTCTTGATTGATTGAGACAAAACGATTCCCTCAATACAACTTCGGTCCATTAATTATACACGATTTTTCATACAAATAAAAAAAGGAGAATCTTTTTATTTAATAGCATACTACTCCTTTTTCATTTTACTAACCATTTTTTATCAGAACACTTCTTCTTCACCCAAAAAACAGAGAAGCGAGAAAAAATAACAAACACATACTCAGTATCAAAGTTATCTCTAACATGTGAGAACTGAATAAATCTGTGCAATCTACAACCATCAATATAAAGGGTTGATCAAACTTGTTTAGATTTTTTTTTCGATAGTTTTGAAAAATCAAGAATGAGACGCTTATTTAAAAAAATGGTGCAATTAACCATCCTCTGATACCAATGTAAAACTTTCGTAACAGGAACGAAATTTGTGTACCTGTTATCAACATCAGAAGATCAACAAAATCCTTTTTGAAGAATTGCTTCAAGCCAAACTTGAATTTCAAGGAAACAAGGTAATTGATTCACAAACTAAGTGTCAATTTGTAGTAGATGTTTTTCTAATGATAGAAATTTGATTTCCTCTTCCAACCCCTTTTTTTTTTGTTTCTACATTCTTTCAGTTTCTCTTGGTTACTCCCGATCAAAGTGAAACACAACTATAAAATAGAGAGTAAAAGTAGTTCAGCAATTTACATTTTCATCCAAGGGGTTCAAAAAGAGGCTGGGGTGATTAAGGAAAAGAATAACCTTAACTCCTATGTTTTATCTCACCTTATTATAGTTCTTTTAACATTTCTTTCAATTTTTATCATGCACCAACGAGTTTTTTAAAAATATTTTCTCGATTTTTTAACAAATCAATTGTTTTGAAACACGTTTAAAAGACCAGAACACATTTTTAAAAGGGACTATAAGCTTGGTTCTTCATAAAATGAAATTTTCATAATTTTAATTCTATGTATGGAATGATACGCTCAAATTACACTTCCCTAAAAAAGTATAAGCGGTCATAGTCAAACAAAGAACCCAACTTGTAGGTTGGGGTCGATCCCATGAGGAATATGGTTCAAACTTAAACTTAACTCACTATTATATCCATTTAGCCAAACTATTTTCAGAACAAGTAATTAAAAGGGGGGGATTTGTAAGTAAATAACTTAGTGTTGTTTAAGTAGCAAGTGAGCAAGATTCAAACTTTAAGTTATCAATATGAGAGAGAAACTAGGGTGTATGTGTTCCCCACAAGCTTTTACCGCGGTAAACCTAATAATAGTAATACTTTCCTAGTGTTTTACATGCAAATTTGGTAAGATAGGTATCCCTAGGTGATTGGTCCTCCTAATAGGGAATTTCACTACGCACCTTGGTCCGGCTACGAGTGTATACTTTACTAACCCTTACCTTTACCTCAGATTAGACATTACATCAATACATGACTTAGTTTCACCCTCGCACCAATTGACATTAGACTATTAGATAGCATCCACTAAATCTCTATTCTTAATTCTTTTCTCATTAACTACCTCCTTGGTCCGGCAAGTAGCAACGAGGTGAGTTCTAACGTTGCGCATCGTTAAAAAGACTTCTAAGCAAAAGAATTAACAATACATGCATAAACACTATTCAAGAATTATTTAGTTATTATTCATACTTTGTTAATTGTTCATGATTCCCACAACGCTAGTTGTGGATTTAGCTACTCATGCTTGAAAGAACACAATTCATAATTGGGTAAAAAAAAATCATGAACTTACGATTAGAGTAGAAGAAACCCGAAATCTCCAATTGAATTTCAAAGCGAAAATCTTATAAACCAAAATCCGGAAATCAAATTGCCAAAGTTTGCAAGTTAATTCCCCAAAGAAAATACCAAGAACTAAAAGTAAACAATAATGTCTAACCCTCCGTTGGTCAACACTTAGAACTTTTTCCACAGAGGTTGGAACCTTCACTCTCAGATCAGCAACGACGAACGTGCAAGACAGACCGTAGGTTGACCTACGGTCCGTGGGTTCTCTTCTGTGGCTCCACAGTTAGGATTTTCATCAGGTACTCGAACTTCAACTCTTTGAACACATTCGACGGATGTGCAGGACGGCCCGTAGGTCGACCTACGATCCGTGGATCACTTCGTAGTTCCACACTTGGTCAGAATCCCCTGATGCTCCTATCTACGCCTACCCATCGACAGACCGTCAGAGGACCTACGGTCCGTAGGTCACTCCGTGAGTGGCTACTTCTACATATTTTCAGTTGTCATGTCACTGAACCGCGTCCAAGCCTATTTCCTACAAACATACACTTAAAAGATTATTTCTAATACAAAATGGCCCTAGACACACACAACTCTTAGTTGAAATATATCAAAAATACAGTAAACACACAGTATATCAACACCCTCAACATAAACTTGTTGTTTGTCCTCAAGCGACACACTAACACTCTAAATGACACTTGTGTAGAAACAGACATACAAACTTAGCAATCACATTGCCATTTCAACCCATTCCATCTTCTTAGTGCAAATCTTTTCTATTAGACTCAACAAGCTAACTCATGCGGATCAAGATATGACAAAGATCGACCTATAGACACCACAACATACACTTTTCACAATCCCTAAGGTACCAATATCGATAATGTAATTAGTGCCCTTACTTCAAACGAAATCCTTTTCACACAGTAGATATGAATTTAGAGTTTTAGGATTCATTCAACACTCACGCTCAGAAGTGACTTCAAGTACAGTTAGTGCTCAATACCATAGGATTGCCCTTATTTTCACTGCTTAGACTCTCCAAACTAGTTACTAGGATCACTATAGGACTTTCTTAGCTGGTAACGTAGGATCAGGGTCAGGTGTGGTACATTTGGGTACTTTCTAGTGACTTTCTGCCCTCCTTGACATTACATTGGCTTTTTACCTCTTTTCTTAACCTATTTTTGACATCCTTTCATTTTACTTTCTTTCCCTTGACTCTTTTCAACACAGATGTGACTTTTGACTTTGCGGCTCTTATTTTTGTACTTTCTTCTTTTTATTTCACTTTTATTTTCTTTATTTCTTTCAGCACTTTTGTTTATCATCTTTTTGCTTCTTTTGCACAAAGTCACATCCTCTTCTATCTTTTATTTTTTTCTCTTCAAAACATACTCTTTTCATACCTTTTTTCTTTCGGTTTCCTCTTTCACAGCCACCCTCAACTTATGGACTTTGCATTAGTTGAGGTGCACAATATCCGATGTCGGACCAGGGCCAAGATCAAGGTAACTTTTTTTGCATTAGCCACCCTCGAGTTAGGCTTTTGGCCTAAGTCAAGGTGCACATGTCCAAGGAGGGACCGGGACCAAAACAATTATTTTAGGGAAGGTGAGTTAGGTGAATTGAAATAAGTGGTCTATCTTAGGCTCAAATATTTGGATCAAAGGGAACATTGATTTCATTTGGTTGGATCATTTTAGACTTTAGTGGACTTAATTCGAACAAGGGCCTATGATCACTTCCCAACTTCTAGCCTAGATTATCTTAGCAGGTCCAACGGGGCAAGTTCTAGATTGACACATACTGTCTGAACATTCAACTTTTCTCACACACTCTACATTGTTTCATTATCAGATTATTAGATTACCCAGTTCAAGTTTTAACTTCAGTCATGAGGTCAAATCTGTCCTTTATCATGTCACATTGAGATCCAACACATTCAACTTATCAATCCTAAAGATCTAGCACATTTCATCTTTTTTTTTGTACATGGATCATTTTTCTCATGCTTTTTATTATGCCATCATGCTTTCATTTTTCTAATTACTCCTACACATACATTCCTAAACATGTTGGTTCAACAGAAATTAAAACAGCATCTTGGGGGAAAAGAACACAGGCCAAAAAACCCCAAGAGAGGATTATGAGTTGGGTTACTCAGACTTCACCCTATCACTCACAATCCATTTACCCCACTCCAAACAAAATAAGGTGTAATTGCCCTCAATGCATAGAAAGCAAAAATATAAAGTATAGGGTGAAGGTGAACCTGTGAGAACCCGATGCTCCTCGATGACTATCCTGGCCATCTTGTCGTGCTCATTCAACATGTGAGCATCAGAGTAGATCTGATATTGGTTGTCCACACACCACCGGTTAGGCTCAGTAGCAACTACTAGTGGCTCAGTATGAGGGGGTACTAGAGTATCTCTTGTGCTATCAGACTGGGAAAGCGAGGCAGTTCTGTCATTAAAGCTGAAGCCAGATGGTGACTCAGAGCTAGCCGGTGATCTGATCGGTGTGGCCCTCTAATCAGACTGGAGGCAGTGACCACGTCGGATCTCACCTGTCGGGCTTGGTTCCATGTAGTGCATGGAGCAGTGGGGAAAGTCCTGGTGGGAGGTGGAACATACTCCACATCTGTATCCTCATCGATCAGCCTTAAGGAGGGAGCAACGGATTTTGATTTGCCCTTTATGGAGTAAGTCAGAGCTTTCTTGGAGGCCATGGTACTTGTGGAAGCTTAGTTAGTACCAAACAAGCAAATGAAACATTTGGAAGAATTTTAGAACAAGAAACGAATCAAAATAAAAAATAAAAAAATCTTGGACAGTAGCTGAATTGTCGAACCACGGTGAGTACTGATGGTCCGTCGATGGAACGACGGTCCGTGGGTCCCCTCCGTAGGTCAGAGTACCCAAAATTGGGTCTCTGATGTGGGAACCACGGATGTGCAGAACGGCTCATCGATGGAATGATGGATCGTAGTCCACACCGTGGTTCGACACTTAGAGAAAATTATGTGTGCTACTGGCCCACGGACCCAATCTATGGTCCGTAGACGGGGTCTCGTGGGTTAGTCTATGCCAGGTTTCAGATGTGCCATTTCTTTAATTCCTTTTATTTCAACAATTACAAACCACTTAGGCCTACACATGCATTTTAACAAGTAAGTTGGTAGTTAATCATCCTTAGGGTTCCAATTACACAAAAGTTTACAGATGATCACACTGAAACCTATGAACCCTATGTCAAAACTTCCTATTCAGCCTATTAACTTGAATTATTCGGTTTTAATTAACTACACACTCGCATACCATATACCAAGGGTATTTCTAGCATACAATTTAACATACAAACACAAAATTAACAACCCAAGGTCAAGTTCCAACTTCGTGACTTCATGATACAAACAATGAACAGTGAATTCAAAGTCAGGGTGAAGTCGTTTACCTTACAAGTAATCGAAGTGGGTGAGTGTGATAATGCAATAGACTCCTTTAACCTTTGCTAGTTATTTGACACCGAACCCGGACTGTGGAATTGTTGGGGAATAGAAGTGAGTGATTTGGAAGAGAAAAGGATGATTTGGGATTTGGTGAAGTGAATACGGTCTTGATATGTGGGATATTGTGATTAAATGGGAGTGATTTTGGGAGAGAAAGATTTTAAAAATGATTGGGAGGGATTTTTGAATGTGGGGAATGAATTTAAAATGAAAGGTTTTATTTTATAAGGTGTCCGGGTCGATTCGAGCAAACCATAGTTTTTGGACCCATGAGACCCCGTCTACAGTTCGTGGGTCGACCTACGGATCGTGGGTAGGGTCTATAGGTCACTCTGGCACTTAGCAAATTTAAGGACTTACCTGGGATCTACGGACGCCATCCACAGTCCATGGATTGACCAACGGACCATCGATGGGGTTCGTAGACCACTGCACAACTATTTTTCTGCAGATTTTGCCTTTCATCCCTGCACACGTAGAAACCATTACGACTTTGTTTTTACATTTTCTGGACACTTTTTAGACATGAACCCTATTCTATATCTAGCCAACACTAATACAAAAATAAAACACCTATCTAAAGAGCTATAAAAATCAAAATAAAAGAAGAAAACTCTTATATCGAGAAGAAAAACCTATAGTTTGCTAGATTGTACATCTTGGGTTGCCTCCCAAGCAGCGCTTGATTTAAGGTCACGGCACGACGTAGATCCCTTGATTACTCATATTTCATCAAGGTGCCATGCCTATATCACTGCATTGACACTCTCAAAATTTCCCATGTAGCTTTTTATCCTACGGTGGTCGGCCTTGAACCTTGTCCCACTCCTTTTCTCGAGCTCAACCACTCCATGTGGGGACACTTGGGTCACTCTGAATGGTCCGGTCCACTGGGACTTGAATCTTCCAAGAAACCAGCGCACCCTTGATTTGAACAATAACACCAGATCCCTAAGAGCTAGCTTGCGCTTTTCTGTCTTTTGATCTTGGTGCTTTTTCTTTGTACACAAGGCTGCACCTAACTTCTCCTTACTAGATACTTTAGCACCTTTTTCAAAAATGTGACTACAGATACCGGTTTAAGATCACTTTCCTGCTTCATAAACTTACAAATGTTAATGGTCACCTCCTCTTTATTCAGTTGGAACTTCATCTGCCCTTTCTCCATATCAACTAAGGCACACCTAGTAGCAAGGAATGGTCTCCCTAAGATGATAGGGACCTCAAAGTCAACCTCGCAATCAAGTATCACAAAATCTGCCGGAAAAATTGAATGACCCCACTTTTACAAGGACATCTTGAAGCACTCCAATGGGATTTTTCACAGTTCTATCGACCATGAGTAGTCGCATCGCAGTCGGTTTTAGAGCTCCTAAACCCAACTTCTTATAAATCGACAATGGCATCAAATTAATGTTGGCACCTAAATCACACAAAGCTTTCGCAAAGTTCATCTTCCCGATGGTGCAAGGAATAGTGAAGCTCCAGGTCCTCTTTCTTTTGTACCAGTGACCTCGTAGAAATGGCACTACAATGCTGCAACCTCTCCTCATTCTCAAAACTGACAACCCTCTTTTTGGTCACCAAGTCCTTCATGAACTTTACATACCCAGACATTTGCTCCAAAGCTTCTGTCAACGGGACATTGATGGAAAGTTGTTTCAACATAGTTATAAACCTATGATATTTTCCTTCTTCAGTCATTTACACTAATCTCTGTGGGAAAGGAGGTGGAGGCCTAGGCATAGGGATAACTTTTTGAGTCAACTCAACTTCTTTTTCTGCGGCATCCTTCATCTCTCTAGTAATCTCAATCTCATCCGCATCTGTTTCTACCACATTTTCAACATCAGATGGCATAGGGGGATCAATAGTCTGTTTTCCTCCGCGAGTCGTGATCGTGATACAATGCCGATCATGTTTCAGATTCTGGGTGGTGTTGCTAGGAAGTGTTCCCGGTTGGCGTGTATTTACATTAGCAGACAACTGACTAAACTACTGCTTAAGTTGCTTTATCGACACTGCATGGGCATCAACTTTCTGACCAATCCTAGACAACTTTGTGTGCATCTCTTTCACATTTTGATCAGTAGCATCAAACCTCTTCATCATCTTTCGCATCATGTCCTCAACGTGAGACATACTACCCCCAACTTCTCTATTTCCAGATTCCTGATTCACAGGTGGAACATAAGGCCCAACTCTCTCATTGTTGTTACCATAGTTGTTCCGGTTGTAGTTGTTATGACGATTGTAGTTCCCATACCGGACATAGTTTCCTTATCTGTTATAGTTTCCATAGTTCTGACCTTGGTTTCCTTGACCTTGGTGCCAATTATCTGAGTTGGAACCTTGGGCGTTGGATTGGAAACCCCCTGTTTGATCATTCACCAAATAAGCATCCTCTTCATAGTAGCGTTCCTCAACTAGTGGTGATGGGTTCTACTCAGATAGTTTACTGCATTCACCTTCTCTACACCTCTGGTCACATGCTTTAGTACCAAACCCAGTTTTGTTCTCATCTGAGCTATCTCCTCACGAATGTCATCACTAGATTGGTCTGGTGCGGCTTGAACAACGAATGTGGTTCTTCTAGTATTATCTTTTCTAGTGCTCCGTGCCTTATTCTTCCGGGAAATATTCTCCAATTTTTCAGCGATCTCCTCAAAAGTGCACTCATCATAGGATCCTCCAACGATAGTATCTAGCACAGTCTTTCCGTTGTCATCCTACCCTCTGTAGAAATACTCCTTCAATGACTCATCATCTATGCGGTGATTCGGAACACTTCTGATGAATGCAATGAATCTATACCAAGAACTACTCACAGATTCTCCAGGTAGTGTAACAAAAAATTTCAACTTATCCTTGTGGTTAAGCTTCTTAGACACTGGGAAATACTTTGCCATGAACACTCAATGCAATTGGTCCCATGTATGGATTGAATTATATGGAACCTCACCAAACCACACCATAGCATCACCGATCAATAATAGAGGGAAGACGCTCAACCCTATGACATCCATATCCAACTATGGTCACTCTACACAAATCTTATAGACACTTCTCAATTTAGCCATGTGGCCATGCAGATCTTTTGAAGCTAGCCTAGAAAACAACTCTCTCGCTGTAAGCATCTATATAAGACTGATGGTCACCACAAATGTATGCCCTGGAGGTAGAGGAGGAAGAACAATGGGCCCTTCTGATTCAACTTTATTGAAGTCAACCCTGTAGTTATCACACAACTTTGGCTCTGGCGGATTCTGCACCCTCAATGCATCTCCGATAAGATTTACACCATGAACCTGAGCTTGCACATTAACAACCCCAGGAGGCTGAAATTGTACTCCATCACCTAGATTCTCTCCGATTCGATTGATTTGGACCCCTTGATTATTCATTTTTCTCAAAGTTTTGCTCAACTCTGGATCGTAGGGAGTCAATGGTTCACCTCGACTCTGTTTGTACTTGGCATACACTAGAGTAGAAACCTGTAGAAAACATAAAATCAGGAAATAATTGACTAAAGATCAATAATGTAGTTAAATTTAATCCAAAAGCCTTATTCCCCGGTAGCGGCGCCAAAATTTGATACACTCAATTACACTTCCCTATTGAAGTATAAGTGGTCGTCGTCAAATAAAGAACCCAACTTGTAGGTTGGGGTCGATCCCATGAGGAATATGGTTCAGACTTAAACTTAACTCACTATTATATCCGTTTAGCCAAACTATTTTCGGAACAAGTAATTAAAAGGGGGGGATTTGTAAGTAAATAACTTAGTGTTGTTTAAGTAACAAGTGAGCAAGATTCAAACTTTAAGTTATCAAAATGAGAGAGAAACTAGGGTTTATGTGTTCCCCATAAGCTTTTAACGCGGTAATCCTAATAATAATAATCATTTCCTAGTGTTTTACATGCAAAGTTGGTAAGATAGGTATATATAGGTGATTGGTCCTCCAAATAGGGAATTTCACTATGCACCTTGGTCCGGCTACGAGTGTATACATTACTAACCCTTACCTTTACCTCAGATTAGACATCACATCAATGTATGGCTTAATTTTCACCCTCGCACCAATTGACATTAGACTATTAGATAGCATCCACTAAATCTCTGTTGTTAATTCTTTTCTCATTAACTACCTCCTTGGTCCGACAAGTAGCAACGAGGCGAGTTCTAACATTGCACACCGTTAAAAAGACTTAGTAAGCGAAAGAATTAACAATACATGCATAAACACTATTCAAGAATTACTTAATTATTATTCATACTTTGTTTTTTTAATTGTCAGAAAGGCGATATATTATACATATTATAATAGCATCATACAATCAGTAGCAGCGTTATTGCTGCTAGCACCAGTTTGTGTCATATAGTTAGCATTAGAGCTTACAGATACTATATTACATAATAGAGATTTTTGCTTAACAGATGAAGACACATCCTTGTCCTTGTCAACATCATCCGAAACAAAATAGGGGGCATTATGCCATGCTTCAAACAAAACAGTCCTTGGTAGGTTCCTTCCATGACGCGCTAGCAGGTCAGCCACTCTGTTCCCTTCCTTGGGTTCATGCTGGATCGTTGGCTCCTTCATCTGCCGGAGCAACTCCCTACATTCAATCAGAGTATTTGATTCATTATCATTATAATTCGCCAACATTTTTATTTCCTTTGTTAATTGCTCATGGTTCCCACAACCCTAGTTATGGATTTAGCTACTCATGCTTGAAAGAACACAATTCATAATTGGGTAAAAAGAATTCATGAACTTACGATTAGAGTATAAGAAACCCGAAATCTCCAATTGAATTTCAAAGAGAAAATCTTATAAATAGAAATCCGAAAATCAAATTGCCAAAGTTTGCAAGTTAATTTCCCAAAGAAAATACCAAGAACTAAAAGTAAACAATAATGTCTAACCCTCGAAAATGAGGTTTACATACTCTATTTATAGAAAAACATGTCCTAAACAAAAAGAAAACAAAATAAGGAAATAAACTTCTGGTATGCGGCTTTGATCGACGACTCGACCTATAGACCGTGGGTCGACCTACGGTCCGTAGGTCCCCTCCGTTGGTCAACACTAAACTTTTTCCACAGAGGCTGGAACCTTCACTCTCAGATCAGCAACGACGGACGTGCAGGATGGACCGTAGGTTGACCTACGGTCTGTGGGTCTTCTTCCGTGGCTCTACACTTAGGATTCTCATCAGGTACTGGAACTTCAACTCTCTGAACACACTTGACAGATGTGCAGGACGGCCCGCAGGTCGACCTACAGTCCTTGGATCACTTCGTAGTTCCACACTTGGTCAGAATTCCCTGATGCTCCTATCTACGCCTACCCATCGACGATCTGTCAGAGGACCTACGGTCTGTAGGTCACTCCGTGGGTGGCTACTTTTGCATATTTTCAGCTGCCATCTCACTCAACAGCGTCCAAGCCTATTTCCTGCAAACATACACATAACATTATTTCTAATACAAAATGGCCCTAGACAGACACAACTCTTAAGTGAAATGTATCAAAAATACCGTAAACTCACAGTATATCATGGAAGCACAAACATTTTCATGGAAAATCTTCAATCTTTTTCGTACTAATATTTATAGTCTTAGAAAAAATTGTTAAATTTATGGAGACGTCCAAAGTGAAGGAAGATTTTTCTTTTACAAATTTGTCCTATCTTTCAAAACTTAGTTCTTACACTAAATGATATAAAGGGATTATAAATAGCAATAAAAATTCATATATATATTTTTGATGTCAAAAATGAATAGTAGGCTTTATTATAAGAAATAATTAAATTGAACTATAACTCATAATTCATTTTATAAACTTAATCATCATGAGGGACATTATGTAGAGAAAAAAAATTCAAGTTCAAACATAATATGAAAATTATATTTGACATGTTCAAACAAATAAAAAAAAATATTTTACCATAGTTAAGCATAAAACAGAGAAGACAAAAATAAGTAAGGGAATTTACTTTTTATTAATTCTTCACGATTCAGGAGAATTTGTATCCATTATAAGATGGTTGTGGCAATCGGGAATGGAAATCGAGACTTCTTGCAACATATGAACCCCCTTACCGCTGTACTATGATTCAAGTCTATGGTGAGGTGGTTTATTTTATAATATCTATTAAAAATTTAACTTTATATATACAATGTAATTTTTCCACGAAGGTGATTCGATTGAACTCCCTGACTACTATATAGATCCGTTCTTGGGGATAATATTATTATATTACCATTTGAATGTATTAAATTTAATACTTTAGGAAATATATTAGATATTGAATACTCCCTCCGTTTTTATTTATATGTCGTGCTTACTAAAAATAAATGTTTCTTAATACTTGTCATTTTACAAAATTAATACATAAATGACATTATTTATCCAATTTTACCCTGGAGAGTTATTAGCATTGGAATTATACATTTGACCAACATATGGAAACAAAGTACTCCCTCCATTTCAAATTAATTGAATTGTTGAGATATTTTTCATTTTTCAAATTAACTTAATTGTTCAATTTTCAAGACTACTTTTAAAATGTTCTTCCAATTTTACCCTTCATTAGTTAGTATTGGAATTAGTTATTAATTAATGTTTATTATTTTAATCATAAATTTGACAATAATTAATTAGGGTAAAAATGGAAAGGTATGCCAAATTTATTTCTTAATCTTTTTTCTTAAAGGGTGTGAAACACCTCAACAATTTAATTAATTTGAAATGAAGAGAGTAATTAATTCATGTTGATTGGTCAAATTTATTAATCAAAATAAATTAATTCATGTTCATTTATTAAAAACCTGACATCAAGTAAGGACACAATGATAAACTTACCTAGTTTTTTATGTGACGTAAAACTTAAAATGATGATAACTAAATAGGAACGGAGAGAGTAATATTTAATAGTAAAAATAAAATAGGCATAAATTATGTCTTGATAAATATTATTGAATAATTATTTCTAATACAGTGGATAAATAAAGATGAATTGAAAAAATGAAAGGAAAAGTTGAAGAAGAGTAAGGGGCATGCAGAAAAAGAGGGAGTTAGCGGGGGTGTTAGGTAGAGCATGCATGTGAGAGGTCGGAGTCGGGGGAAACAAAAGGAAAAAGATGTTAGCAGCTCCCAACGCATTTGTAGCTATGCTCTTTCCCATTTTCTTATTCTTACATTAATTAATTAAGTGAAAGAAGGTACACACATTTCTTTTTTATTATTATTAGTCTAAATCGAGAGGAAGATGCCATTTGGTGGATCTAGAAAGAAATATGGAAGGCATTTTGAGGGAAGGAAGGTCATTGAAGGAAACACCAACATGGTCAGTTGCAACAGTCACCACTGTTATGGTATTTGTTTGCTTGTTTGCCCAACGCTCCATTTATCGATTTGGAAGGGTGAGTACTATTGGACTTGTGTGAAAGTTTCATCTGTCTTTTCTTAGTAAGCTCTATCTACTGGGCTTTGTGCAGTGGTTGAAAAAGACTAGAAGAAAAGCTCTTTTTGCTTCTGTAGAGAAGATAAAGGAAGGTGACCAATTCATTCATTATTCACTCATCAACTAATTAACAACCTAAAAATGCAAAATCTGATTGATTATTTTTTTTCTCAAGACAGAGTTGATGCTGCTTGGCCTAATTTCTTTGTTGTTGGGACAATGTGCAAGGCAGATTTCTCAAATTTGTGTCAATTCATCCCTTTTCACTAGTAGATTCTACCTTTGTTCTCAAGAAGATTATGACAGTAGTAGTATTAGTGACACAATCCATTCCTCCATTCTCTCTAATCATACTACTCTTATTCCTCCCAAGGGAATTTATCAACCATCACATCAATGTGGTGAGGTAAATTGTTTTCTTCATTCATCTAAATTAAATTAAATCATGCTTTCTACTAATAATTAACCACAAATCTTTAACAGGGACGTGAACCTTTTGTCTCCTATGAAGGTCTTGAACAGCTTCACCGCTTCCTCTTTGTTCTTGGTATCACCCATGTTCTCTACAGTTGTATTGTTGTCGGCTTGGCCATGACCAAGGTACACTTTCCATATCAAAAAAATTTAAATCATCCACCGTAGTCTATTTTATGCAAGTGCTTGTATGTGAGTTTGGTTTTAGGGAGGTAGACAGTGGCGTAGCTACACTCATGTCAACATGTCCAATTGGACACCCTTAAATTATAATGATTAACAAAGTGTTCGTGTGTTCAAATCTTACTAGTAGCAGCTCTTTCTCACTTTTTAAGAAGAGCAGACTCACTTTTTAAAAAGTGATGTAGATGTTCTAAGGCTTTACTTACTATATCAAATTGTAGCTCTTCCTTGTTTGTGGTTTTGAATGAATTTGATTGTAGATATACAGTTGGAGGAAATGGGAAAACCAAGTGAGTTCTGGGGAAGAGAACAACTTACAAGGTGCGTGAAATTAAAGATAATAAACTATGTCCTCTCAATACAAATTCACATTCTTCCATATAAGTAATATTTACACATAATACAAATTCAAGGAAACTTATCCTAGATTGTTCAACAAGTATGTAATTTAATTGCATGAATTTTCTTAAATATTAAATATGTGTTCTCATCTTTTATCATAGACCTGAGCTTCTAAATATACCTTTTTCTTGTTTTATTTAGTGCCAAAGAATAAGGAGATGAGACGACAGTCCACCTTTGCTCTGCATCATGCTTCCCATCCATGGAGTAGGAGTCGGATTCTTATATGGATGGTAATAGTTATTGCCTTAATGTAACAACATCATACACTTCTCTATAAATCAGGATGCATTCAAGTAATTTTTATGTATCATGGATTCTTATTCCATAGTTGTCTCCTGAGATTATGTAATAGGAAAACTTCTCCCATCCAAGTTGGTGTTAAAAACCCAACACTTCTTTAAAACTTTGGACTGTAGACCTTTGTGAAAGAACTAGTACCAACTAC
This sequence comes from Solanum acaule, assembly GCA_036250505.1. Taxonomy (NCBI): domain Eukaryota; kingdom Viridiplantae; phylum Streptophyta; class Magnoliopsida; order Solanales; family Solanaceae; genus Solanum; species Solanum acaule. Next base: position 36,933 of record JAJOOR010012082.1, read on the forward strand.
TCCTACAAGGAACCAACTTCCTTTAGACTGAACAAGAAAGTAGTAAAGGAACACTAGTTTTACCGTGGAAAACCTCCTTGCTCAAAGAAATAAAAAGCAAGGCGTACAGTTAGTAGGACTTCAGCAACCAATCTTAACTAACTTCAAAGAACCGTTTCAGATTACATCTCTATAATTAGTATCTTTACTCAATAGTTAACTCTAACTGCTCTAGTCTCTTCTTGTTACAAACCTCACAACTATCAAACATAAACCAAACAATAAATTATTACAACTCAATAATATCCATAAAACAACTTCAACTAAGAAAGCAAGAACACACCCTAAACACTATTCTTCTTTCTTCCTTGTTCCTCTGCTTGACTGCAATGTAATAGATTTTGCTGGAATACCTTTTATGTTTGTGCAGTAGATGTCTTCTATGAGCCCAATAATTTGCCTTATATAGTTAGGACACCTTGTGTTGTGCAACAAGCCTGATTGACTCGGTGTAATAATATAGATACACAATCAATAATATTTTTGTCCTTTATTTCTCACCGTTCTTAACTAGAGGCGAAATGTATGATTATGAATAGGTTATCTACATGTTCTTTTTTGAATGGACTCAAATGTTCTATATCTTTTGTTCTTTTTAAAAATGATAAATTCAAACTGTAGGGGTCGTTTGGTAGAGTGTATTACGAAAAATAATGCATGCATTAGCTTTGTGTATTACTTATACCTTGTTTGGTACTCTTTTCCAACCTAAGCATTAGTAATGCAATGGTTTTAATATATGCATTAGCATGGTTAAAGACCCAATTACCCCTTAAAACCTTTTTACTTCTTTTCCACCATAATTGTGAAGGGTATCTTTGTAAATAAATTTTTGTATGCAATGCATGCTATTTTTAATCCACCAAACCAAACAATGCATAAAAATAATATATCTATAATTAATGCAAGCATTACTTATACAAGCATTACAAATGTACTCTGTTTAGCATTATTTTAATACACTCTACCAAACGACCCCTTAGTTTCTTTTGGTAGTTAAGGAGTAATGTAAATACTCTAGAATTCAAAATCTAAATAGAAATTAAACATTTGTGTAGAAATTAGTTGTTCCTTTTAATTTAATCTGAGTTGCCAAGTTCTAAGTGCATGTATTTTTTCGTTGTAACTCAGCCAATAACATGCCTAGCAAATCGTAGCACCTTTGACAAACACTTTTCAGCTTTCCTTGCAAATATGACAAAGTTCCTATACATTTTTGTCTTGAATTTTATCTCAGAAATGTGTTTCATGGATAAAATCCGTGACATCGATTTGTTTTGTAATCTTGCAGCTTTGCTTTCTTAGGCAGTTCAGGACTTCAATTCACAAGTCAGATTACTTGGCACTGAGATTGGGGTT
>JAJOOR010012083.1:0-31781 GCA_036250505.1 Solanum acaule
GTTTCCGGTAACTTCCGAAACACATTTTTAGGAACTTTTTGGGTCAAATTCAAATATAATCATTTCATTAAGTTCTCGACTCCAAACTCACATGTGAGGCTCTAGTTTAACTCTATCATTTTCCGAGTCGTTACACCACTACAGTTGTCAAAACTAGAAAGGAGAAATTTGGTGCTCTGAAAAACTCAGAAAATGATGTGATTGAGGAGGAGGATGAAATGGCCTATGTTACTAAAAGGTTTCAAAAAATCATCAAGAAACATGACGTCTTTCAAAAGAAGGCTTCGACCAGCAGAGCAGTAAACGCAAATGACCTTTGTCATAAATGTGGTAAACCTGGTCATTTTATGAGGGACTCTCCCAGCCAGAAGCAGGAAACTCAGGACTTCAGACCTCGCAAGAGGGACCTGGTCCTAGACAGTGCTCGGAGAAAGGCTCATGCTGATCAGTTGGTGAGAAAAACCTTTGCTGTATGGGAAAATGATTCAAGTGAGTCAGAAGAAGATGCAGAAAGTTATGAAGATGTTTCAATGATGGCTATTGAAGATGATGAAAATGTCTTCAACTCCATTTTCTCTTTAATGGCTAAATCTGATGATGAAGAGGATCAAAATGAGTTAACTCTTCTTGATCTTAAAGATGATTTATACTCTCTTCCTATTAAAAATTTGAAAAAACTTGCTGCTTTACTAATTGACTCAGTTGATGAACTGACCTCTGAAAATTTGATGTTGAGTGAAAAGTTGAGTATGTGCGAAGATGAAAACTCAGTTCTTAATGTTCAAATGTCTGAACTGAGTATCAGGATAGGTATCCTCGAGACTGATAGTCTGGAACCCAGTGATGGACCTGGTACCTCAGTAGGTGGAAAGAGAAAACTTAGCATCCTTGAGGAAGAACTGGAAGAAAAGCTTAAAATCCTTGAGTCCAAGTTAGTTGCTTCTCTTGAAACAAGTTCTCAACTGAGAAAGGATCTGAGTAAGGTCAAGGAGGAGTTGAGCCACTCTCTAAAATGGACTGACTCCTCTAAGATACTCTCTAATCTGTCTAATCAGAGTTTCAATGGAAAGAAAGGGTTGGGACGCAGACCAATAGAACCCCCATATAATCCTCATAGCAAATATGTGTTTGTATCTGACAACCTTTTGTGCAGTCACTATGGTCGAAATGGTAATTTGAAAGAGAAATGTGAGAGTCTGAGAAAAGCTAAAGAAAGGCATGTGAAATTTGTTAGATCTGAAAATGATGGTAAAAAGGGACACAAGGGACATGGTCCCTATTATCGTTTTAGCAAGAACACTTTATTTCCATGGACATGAAGGTTTCTCATTAAACCTTTTGACAGTTTTTGGGAACTCCGTTTGAAGTGGGTTCCTAAGTCTAATAAGTGATTCTTGTGCAAAAGAGAGGGAGCAGTCAATGTTGGTACATGTATAGTGGATGCTCAAGGCATATGACTGGAAATACTCTAAACTTCCTCTCTTTGGAAGCACACCAAGGTGGTGGTGTGTCATTTGGCAGTGGAAAGAAACGTTTTATTCTTGGTATTGGCAAGATAGGAAGAACTGCAGATCATTCCATAGACAGTGTACACTATGTGGATGGTCTGAAGTTTAATCTCTTAAGTGTGTTTCAAATTAACGACAAGGGAAATGAAGTCAAGTTCATATCTGAAGGGTGTGTGGTTACAAATTGTGCAACTAAGCAAATTGTAATGTCTGCAAAAAGAGTCAAGAATGTTTATGTTGTTGATCTTGATTCTATTGAAGGAGATAGTTTGTCATGTCTGAGTCCTCAAAACTGATGATGCAAATCTTTGGCATAGACGACTGGGTCATGTAAGTACCTCTTTACTTAACAAACTTGTTGTAGGGGACCTAGTCTGCAGACTACCAAAGCTAAAGTTCTCAAATGACAAAGTCAGTGACGGCTGTGCAAAAGGCAAACAAACAAGATCTTCTTTCAACGCAAAGAAGAGTGTGAGCACTAACAGACCTTTGGAACTTCTCCACATGGATCTATGTGGACCTATCAGAATTCAAATCAGATGAGGTAAAACATATATTCTTGTGATTATTGATGATCTCTCCAGGTACACATGGAATATGTTTCTGCGGAAAAAGGATAAGACTGCCGGAATTTTGATTGCTTCTGCCAAAGCATTTCAACTGAAGGTTAACTGAAAGATTGCTAGTATTTGATCTGACCATGGGACAGAGTTTGAGAACTCTCAAATTGAATGTTCTTGTGCTGGAAATGGAATCAATCATAATTTTTCTCCACCAAGACCTTCTCAACAAAACGGAGTGGTTTAGAGAAAGAACAAAACTCTGGTTGATATTGCAAAGACTATGTCGATTGACTCAGGGCTAGCTATGAACTTCTGGGCAGAAGCAGTCAACACAACATGCTTTGTTACTAATAGATCAGGTCTATGATAAAGAAGACACTGTATGATTTGTTGAACGACAGAAAGCCTTCAATTGCTCACCTTAAGCTATTTGGGTGCAAATGCTTTGTACTAAATAATAGAAAGGAAGACCTGGGTAAGTTTGATGTCAGGAGTGATAAAAGTGTGTTTGTAGGATACTCTTCTACCATCAAGGCCTACAAAGTGTCTAACAAAATAACTCTATGTGTCGAAGAGAGCATTTATGTGACATTCGATGAATCTGAGAAAATTGATGATCAAAGGGAGACCATGAGATGGAAGAGCTAATCTAGGAGAGGGAAGACAAAGATATCCAAAACCCTGGAAACAAACAGGTTGCAAAGGAAATTGCTGCAGATCTCACAGGAGCACCTGGTCCTTTTGATACTACCCAGAAGGTTCCATCTCAAAATCATGAAAATGATGATGCTGAAATCGAAGAAGAGTTGATCAAAAAGTCCGGATGGAAACATCAATCCTCACATCCATTGGACAATCTCATCTCTCCACCTGACTCTGGAATTCAAACTAGATCCAGGACAAGAAATCTAGTTGCATATTCAGCCTTATGTCATCCATTGAACCAAGGAACATCAATGAGGCTCTACATGATGCAGATTGGGTAACATCAATTCAAGAAGAACTCCATCAGTTTGAGAGGAGCAAAGTGTGGCACCTGGTCCCCCGACCTATCAACATAACAGTTATTGGAACAAGATGGGTCTTCAGAAACAAACTTGATGAGCATTAAACCATTACTAGAAACAAGTCAAGGCTTGTGGTGCAGGGGTACAACCAAGAGATTTACTTTGCAAGGAATTTGTTGATCTGATGAGTAGTGAGTTTGAAATGAGCATGATGGGAGAACTCACTTTCTTCCTAGGCCTGCAAATCAAACAGTCCGTTCAGGGTACGTCTATATGTCAAGAGAAATACATCAAGAAACTGCTTCGAAAGTTCAATATGGTTGAGGCAAATGTTCTTGACACTCCTATGAGCATAAGTGTGAAGCTTGACTTGGATGAAGAAGGAGTTGAGGTAAATCAGACTATGTATAGGGGAATCATTGGGTCACTCTTGCATCTCACTGCAAGCAGCCAGACATAGTCTTCAGTGTACGGATGTGTGCAAGGTTTCAAGCTGCACCAAATGAGTCACATCTAAAAGCTACTAAACGAATACTGAGATACCTGAAGGGAACTCAGGACTTGGTCCTCTTCCTACCCAACAGGTGACTCACTTGATCTAATTAGTTTTGCAGATGCTGACTATGCAGGCTTTCTTGTAGATCGAAAGAGTACATCAGGCATGACACATTTTCTTGGATCATCACTCATTTCCTAAGGGACGATGTTGAGAAGCAAAATGTGGTGATGAAATTCTACAAGACTGAAGATCAACTGGTTGATATCTTTACAAAGCCCTTGAGTAAAGAATGTTTCATCAAAAACAGGATGATGCTAGGGATGCACAAGATTACTTGATTTCTTGACAAGTTGGCACAAAAATCTTCTAGTTTGATTATGTTACAGATGGCAGGTATCTATACTTGTTTAATGTTTGTCACTTCAGAATTCGCTTCTAGTACCTTAATGCAGGTATACACTCATGGTGTGTCAAGCTGAAGGGACAATTTAATCACACTAGGCAGGGTTGCAGATTGAAACGAGGACCTGGTCCTCATAAGGTTAGTATCACTTATACTACACTGTCTAACTGTCAACATCACTGCCACGTGTCTGTTGCCCATTCATCGTGTCAGTTTCAGATGTCTTTTCGCTTTTAAACCAAAGGTTGCTACTGTTGGGGACCCGATGTCTTTTTGGTTTTATATACTATTTCTCTTAGTGAATCAAATTACAAAATCTCTTTAAACAATTCTTGTTGAAATTCACTAATCCCTTCTTTTCTCTCTTTCTCTCAAAATTCCTAACTCTAATTCTTATTCAAAGATCTCTATCTCCTAAGAAGTTGAAAACCCTAGTTCATTCAACTTCTCCTTTCCTACTCCAGAAGGTTGCAAAGAAATCTCATGTGAAAAAAGAGAAAGTTAGAAAACAGGTGGCTGAAAAATGAAAACCCGTAAAGGGACCAGGTCCTAGGGTTCAAAAACAAAGTGAAGAAAAGGAAATGTCAAGGGAAGATCGCATAGCGGAGATGAAATAGCAAAAGGTGCTGAATGGAAGAGTCCTTGATCCAGAAATACTCGCTGCTTCTGGTATGTCAAACCTTTCTGATGTTGTTTCCTTGCAAGAGTGGAGTCATTTGTTCGAACCACCTGCTCCGTATCTTCATGAACCTGAAGTGCGAGAATTTAATTATAAGATGGAATTGTTAGAGGATAGGGGGGGTCAAGACTACTTTTCAGAATATTGAAATTCTTCTAGTTGTGGAGACACTTGGTATCATTCTGGGTGTTCCAGTAAAGGGGGTGAGGTCCATTGAAGGGTGTAAACCCTCTAGTGAGTTCTCTACAAGGGCCACCAAGCGTGGAGATATCAAACGTGTTGGGATTCCATACGGGTATTTGTTGAACTACGTGTTTAACCACTTTGTGGTATCGGTGGGACGAGGAGTATCTGGTACCATCAAACAAATGTTCACTGCAGTCACCCTGCTGGAGTGTGAGTGTGTGGAAGGTAAGACTTAGGGAAGGTCAATGGTGGCAGATGTCCTGGAACAACAAGCATCTCTCAAACGTAAAGTGACTGATCTTACTGCAATTCTGAATGATAAAGAGGTGGAAATTGTAACGCTGAAGGAAAAATTGCAGAAATATGTTTCAGGAGGACCTGGTACCAGTGATGGAAATGAGAAGGTGTTGCAAAAGTTGAAGGATGAAAATGAGGTTGCTGAAGGCTCATGAGGATACAAATGAGTGTCTATCTATGTTTATGCGCACCATCAATCCCTTTCCCCCTCCGTCCTAAAAGTGTCTTGTTTCCCTCTTTGTTCTTCAATCTTGATTAAAACTCTTGTGGCTTTTTGTTTTGTTGACTGACTACAGTGGTCAGTATCTGTGATCTAATACTATTTATGTTTCTGCCCTGTTCATGTGTGGCTTAATATTCTTTTTATGCTTAAATACACATGTTCTGTGTGGCCCAAGGCTCTGAATTCTTTTTAATTAACATTTTAACTTGCATATGTTTATTGCTTCGCCTTTTCAATGATGTCAAAAGGGGGAAGTTTGGTGCAATTGGCCAAGGATTAAGGGGCAACTGATATTAAGTTTGGTGTAATTGGGGGAACTGGATGCTGTGAACTGACTGAACTAATAGGATGGACTGACTGTTGTGTTGTTGTCTTAAGGGGGAACTGATATCAGTAAGGGGGGACTAATAGGATGGCCACTCTAATTAGTTGCGGATGTTGTTTGCCATCATCAAAAAGGGGGAAATTGATAAGAGCTTATGCCCTTTGGTGTTTTGATGATCTCCTCACAAGTGAAGAGACCTGGTTCTCTGCAGAGTATGAATATCGTCCAGTGTCAATATGTTGTACAACTATAAAAGCTGTCTGCGTCAGAAAGTTGGTGAAGCTGCAGAGTACTTCACAAATCAGAAGCGACGAGGTTGCTTGTTCAATTAAGGGGGGAAACACCAGTTATTGAATGAATGTTTGTTCACTCACGTGAGGAGTTATGCAGGTTGTTTGTCATCATCAAAAGGGGGAAATTGATAAGTGCTTATACTTCTTGATGTTTTGATGATCTCCTCACAAGTGCAGGGAGCTGGTCCTCTGTAGAGTATGAATACTCGTCGAGTTGTCAAAGTGTTGTAGAGCTGGAAAGTTGTCTGCGTCAAAAGGTTGGTGAAGTTGCAGAGTACTCCACCAGTCAGAAGCAACGAGGTTGCTTGTTCATTGGATAATAACTTTTCATGTCTAAATATATCTAAGAACAAACAACAAATTATTCATTCATTCAAAGAGAGAGATATTTCAAGCTTCAAAACAGCAGGGACCAGATCGATTGCTTCAAGTGCTTCCTGTACCAGCTGTTACTTTGTTTGCTTGTAATAGTGCTTATATTAAAGGATTCATTTCACTTGTGAAAGAAACGTTTCAAGTTTGGGTGAATCATTGTAAGAACTAGGTTAAGGGTAACTTAGTGTCTTACTCTAAAGTCTATATTAATCGGTCAGGATTAGTATAGTGGGCAGTGTTGTATCTGCTTAGTCAAAGTCTAAATCATCTAGTTGATTTAGTGGGCGGTGTGGTATCCACTTAGCAAAGTCTAAGTTATCTAGGGGTGATAGCTTATTGGGCAGTGTTGTATCTGCTCTGGCTCATCTAAGTAATAGGTGTTATTGCTTAGAGTTGGGATTAGTAGGCTAATCTCAGTTTGTAAACTTGCTTTTACTTTTGCTTGAGAAGATTAGTGAAAGCAGTTTTTTGAAAAGTCCTGACAGGCCAGGTCGTGGTTTTACTCCCTTGAGCAAGGAGGTTTCCACGTAAAGTTATTGTGCAATCTTTACTTTCATCACTTTGTTTATTTTCTGTTATTGTAACTGTGCTGAGGACCTGGTCCCATCTAGACCAGTGGACGCATACATTCCAGCACTGAGGAATGAGACACCCTTAGAGAAGCAATATCTTCATCCTTTTCAACTAACAGAGCTCTCAAACACTGAAGTAGCGCATTAGCCCCCCTTTGAGGAACAGGTACATTAGTCTAATTTACAGTCCTCGGAACATCTTTTTAAGTCCACACTTGCCAAGACTGAACTAGGACCTAAAATGCATAGAAAATACTGCCTAACCAGAACCCATAACTCAGTGAGTGTCTTGTTTGATCCTAAACACAGATGCGATGCATGTGAAGCAATATCATTTTAGGTAAGTTAATGGGATGTTTGAAAATCAACAACTCCATGAGAGTGTGGTACATATAGGTAGCCTCAGTTCTTTTCTGTTTTCTTCGCAGCATCACCTTATGCACCACATCAAAAAAAGAGTTTATGCAAAGAGAGCATGACATCCTTATCAATACGGTTATATTCCTCTAGAGTAGGATCATTTGAGAACCTTCGAGAAATTTCAAGAGCATTTGGCAAAACATCCAAAAGAGGCCAGTTTCTTTTCACATAATGACACCACCCAAAGTTTGGGATTCCCATTATCGTTGCAATTGCATCACCCGTAAGAGTCAATGACTTCCCCCTAACCACACTAGAGATCAAAGATATTTATACGGTAGCATAAATATAGAATTGCCTAGTTTCTTCTCTATCAATCTTTCTTGTTCTGTTCCTTCGAAGGAACAAGTCTGTCCAACCCTATCCTTGTAAGATCACCAGTAATTCACCCATTTCAGTAGCCCTCCAAACCCAATTATTACCCTTCCCCTTATTACACTTTTTTGAGTAAAGTTGACTATCCTACGTGTACGAGCATCAAGACTATCTTTGATGTTTTTCAGTGTAATCCCCATCCCTGAAGTTTTCTTGAACCTCGTCATCCTCAGTATCATCGTCAACTAGAGTTTCAGATGGGACTACCTTGTTTTCACTTTTAGAACTATTAATGGTTTCATCTGTCACACCCCTATTTTTCCAAATTAGGTTTTAAAAAAAGAGTTTTTCCAATTTTAGTAACGATATTGATTAGGGATTAGTTTATTTTTTTAGAGTTGCCACTTGTAATTGAGTTATGATGTTCCAAGTCACCTTTTTTTTAATCCCTAATAAAAAGGAAATTATTCTTTAGTTTTGGTCCGCGAAAACAAAAGTTTGGGTATGGAATTCTGTTGACCGAGGGGAAGGTATTAGGCATCCCTCGATTCCCATGGTTCTAGAACGGTTGCTTTTATTGGCTTATACTTATCTTAAATTATTTTTGGATGTATTTTTATAGGCTACAGTTTCGCTCGCATTTGTATTGTTGAACTTTAATTTGGCTCAACCTAGATGCATTACGGCATTCTTGGGCTTGACATTTAATAGTTTAGAAGCATAAATGCTTTGTTCTCTCAAGTGCGTCACACCTAATAATCTCTGTTTACACCTCTTGATTTAAATTAATGAAAGTTAGTAATTAAAATAATTTTGTCAAGGTGTGTAATCGCATCCTTGAATTTCTTTTATGTGTTTCACAAAAGGATGTATAACCACATTCTTAATTGAAATCGATCTTTTTAAGATATATCTAAATTTTCCTACCAAAACTAGTTTATCAATTTTTTAGCATGAATTAAGTGGTTCCCAACTACAGTCGGTCCATCAAAATTTATCAATCTCTCGTTATAATATTATAAATATCTTGGTATTTAAAATAATAATAATGATGATAATAATAATAAAGATAATAATAGTAATAATAATAATGATAATAATAATAATAATTCATCGTAGTCACACATGCGCACAGTAGCTAGTAAATCGGCTGTAATGTTCTTATCATTATTTTGTTAGCACCAGAAATATCCAGGCAACACCTATATTATAACATAAAATAACTTAACATTTTTCTAAACCTGGCCAAACAAAGAATTCATTCAAATTAGTAACACACGAACACCAATTTTTTTATAATTAATTAAGGAAAAAAAGTGACAAATAGACTTTTAACCATGTAAGAAATAAGCACATGTCATACCAATTTTGCTCTAAATTTAATGATAGCACGTTCACATATATGTCAATCTTATACCATTTATATTATTAATGAGTTAAACACATACGAAATTTGAACAACTTTGATATATTGAAATCAATTCTCTCACAATCATTACATAAAATTATACAAAAAAATAACATTGAATTGAGTGTTACCTCTTGTGAAAATTAATTCACAAAAAGAAAAGACCATAATAAGGAACCGCGAAAACAAACCTCGAACTCAACCTTTGTTTTATGAATGAGAAAAAATATATAATGTAAGTGGGATTTTTCTTCTTTTGAGAATAGTGTTGTTACGTATGTATGTTCCGATTTTTTTTTGTAGTGTGAGGCTAAAATAAAATTAAAAAAAGGGTGTGTATGTAGGTTGGAAAAACAAAAAGAAGGATGGGTGAGAGGTGTAGGTAGTAATCTGTGGGTGTAATCTTTTCCTCTTGTTTTGTTGATTTTCTCCTCTTCTTTTTTTGTTGTGTCGTGTGTGTGTTGTGTTTTTTTTCTTCTCTTTCCTTTATTTTTTTTACAGATGGTTATGTAGTATCATCTAGGATAAGATTAAGGTGTTTGAAAAATATAAGTAAAGTGGAAGGTAGTGGAATGTATATGTGGATGGAGGTTTAAGGGAGTGTGGAACTGTATAGGAGAATTTGGTAGTAGTTAGGATAACTGGGGAGTGTACAAAAAATTAAATATATATAAAAACTATACTAATAAAAATATTAGCTAATTAATAAAAATATAAGAAAAGTTAAATAGCTAATTTAAAAATACAATTAAGAAACACTAGTTTATTTATTAAATCTGAATTTAAAAAAAAACAGATATTTTTTTTGTAAATTTTCCTTTCATTTTAAAAAAACATAAAAATAAACTTAGCCTAAAAATGTGATTCTATTTTTTTGTAGTTTACAAATATTTTAAAATAAACTAACTAAAATAAGATAAAAATCAAAATATTTAATTCAAATATAAACGAAATATTTAAGCCCTAAAATTTGTGTAAAACATCAAGTTCGGTCAAAAATTAAGTGTCTACATCATCAACTAGTCCTCTCGTTTTAGATCCCTCTTTTGGTGCACTATGCCGAACCTGTTTCTTGCGGTTAGGAGAAAACACTTTTCTTTTTACCTTTCTAGTTCTATTAGACTCTGAAGGTTCATCATGGATCTCAAAAGGATCAACTGGATGAGTGAACTTACCTCTAGATGATCATGGTCTTTTAGAAGCTATAGCAATGAGACCCTCTTCTAGAGTTCTTTTAATAGACCTAGCTAAGCGAACATAAATTGCTATGGAAGGTGTGGATTGTGAGTTATCTTTTAGTTCATCCATTAGAATGACAACTGGTTTATCCGAGGCTTCCGTAGACGAGATGTTAATCAGTATCAGGAATCGATCCTCAGATATGTTCCTAGGAGGGTAGATCAGATTTCCCCTCACACTCAACAGTAGTTTCATCATCAAAGACCTTTGTTTTTCCCCCTCACTTGATGGAATCACCCTGTCAGTCTCGATTTCACCCATCTCCTGGATGATTAATTCCCCTTGAGTTGAGCCCGCTTCAGTTATTGGGCATGCAATGTGAGATACACCTAGAGCATCAATGTAGAAGACATCTGGTATGGTGTTTGGGTTGAATTTTTCTTTGAAGGGTATGAGGGCTAGTTTAGGAGTAGGATCCATTTTCAGAGAATTTTTTTAGATAGTTTTGGGAAGATGAGTATTTTGAGGAGCAGAAGAAAATGGCAGTTTTAATTTTTCCTTTTAGGAATAGGAAGGAGAAGTTGAGGAGTTTTTATCTTGGGAGTGGTGTGATTTGATTTGAAATGACAGTTTTTAGCTTAGAGTAGGCATGGATTAATATTTTTCTAATAGGACATGTGGGAGGGATCAAGTTATATATTTGCGTCCTGTTTTTCATAAGTTGTTAAGCAAGTGTAATGTACATACCTAAAAATAATCCCATGATTAACATCAAGTTCTGGATCCAGATTCTCCCTTATCCCTGAAACAATTGTAAATGTATAGTTATAGTGCATGAATAATTTTAGAGTTCAAATGATATAGTGATTAGCAATAAAGATTTGGTATGAGAAATTTATTGTGCTTTGACATGGATATGGTAGCCAGTGATTGAATAATGCTCATGTTATCTTAATCATCCCCAGTTCCAACTTGTTCCTTTCAAAGTGTTCTCTACTCAAGGCTTTGGTAAAGATGTCAGCAATCTGCTTATCAATGGTATAGAAGTTCATTGAAATCAAACCCTTTTCTACATTGTCTCTCAAGAAGTGATGTCTGATGTCAATGTGCTTTGTTCTTTTGTGTTGAACTGAATTTTTGGCTATGCTGTTGGCGCTTGTGTTATCATAGAAAATTGGAACACATTCAATATTTAATCCAAAATCCTTGAGTTGTTTTATCCAAAGAAGTTGAGCACAACATGAAGTAGTCGCTACGAATTCAGCTTCAACAGTAGATAAAGCTACATAGTTTTGTTTCTTTGTTTCCTATGAGATTAGACATAATCCTAAGAAGTGTTCCATACATGTAGTACTTTTTTGATCTACTAAGTATTCTGCATAGTCAGCATCAACATACCCTAGCTGTTCAAAATTGCTTCCTTTTGTATACCGTAGTCCTAGGTCAGTGGTACCCTTTAACTACCTTAGAATTTGTTTGACTTCCTTTAGATGAGGTTCTTTAGAATTTTCTTGGAACCTAGCACAAAGACCCGCACTGAAGACAATATTCGGCCTGCTAGCTGTAAGGTATAGAAGTGACCCAATCATGGCTCTGTAAAGTTTTTGCTCCACATTTGTACATGTTCCCTCTAGATCTAACTTTGTAGTTGTGGAAATAGGACAATTTATTTCTTTTGTATCTTCCATCTTGAATCATTTTAGCAACTCCTTCACATACTATTGCTGATGGATTAGTGTTCATGATGAAGTCTGCTTGATTTGAAGTCCCAAAAAGTAGTTTAGTTCCTTGATTATGCTCATTTCGAACTCATTGCTCATTAATCCTGCAAATTCCTTTGTGACTGTTTATTTGTCGCTCCAATGATGATGTCATCAATATATACTTGTTCAATCAGAAGGTTTTCCCTTTGTTTCTAAGAAATAAAGTATTGTCGATTTTACCTCTTGTGTAACCATGACTTAGAAGGAATTTTGACAGTCTTTCATACCATGCTCTTGGAGCTTGTTTCAAGCCATAGAGAGCTTTATCAAGCTTATAAACATGATCAGGATAGTCAATTCTTTCAAACCCTGGTGGTTGTTTCACAAATGCCTCTTCTTTTAAGAATCCATTTAAAAAGACACTTTTCACACCCATTTGATATAGCTAGTGTGAACTCTATGTAGGCAACAAAGGCTATACGGAGCCAGATTGTTTCTAGTCTTGCCACTGGTGCACATGCTTCATTGTAGTCTATGCCTTCCTCTTGATTATATCCTTGAACTACCAGCTTTGCTTTATTTCTTGTTACAGTTCCATGTTCATCTAACTTGTTCCTCAAGACCCATTTAGTTCCAATAATGGTTATATTTGATAGTCTTGGAACCAAGTGCCAAACTTTGCTTCTCTCAAATTGATTCATCTCTTCTTCCACGACAATAATCCAATCTGCATTGACCCTATGTATTTCGACGTATTGAAATGCACCAAAATCTAGTAAGATGGTGATTACCCAAGGGGAGCCACCATCACCTAGTGGTCTGTTTCATGGCCCAACTTACTGGAAAATTGAGCGAGCCAGGTCGGGGCTCGCCGTCCAAGTTGGCACGTCGTCAAAGGGCCCTCCCCCATCGCCAAGTGGTCTGCCTCCATGGAGTAGCTACTGGAAATTTAGGCGATGCCAAGGGTTCACTTGGCGAGTCGCCAAGTGCCATTAGGCGAGCTCTAGCGTGAGGTTCCTTAGTTTTTAAGTTAGGGTCCTTTGTGTCTTTTCAGAATTTTCTTAAGGCTATATACTACATCGTTTTACCCTTAATCTAAAATCCCATATAAGCATTCTATTCTCAAATTTCTTCCAACTTAAGTCGTTCTCTCAAGAAACAAAAAGAAAACCCAAAACTCTTCTCTCAAATATTTCTCTCTCTAGAACTTGAAGAAAAAGAAATAGTTCAAGCTAGGATCAAGGTCAAGTCTTCAATCATCAAACATTTGTGGGCTTTGTAATCAAGATATGATGGCTTTTCATTCATGGAACCCTTTTATCCATGGAGCCTCTATTGTTTCCCCAATTCTAGTTAGAGTTTCTTCTAATGTTATAGGTTTTGATCCAAATGAGTGGATTATGATTGTTTATGATTGAATTGATCGAATTACATGTTTTTAGGATGAATTTATATGTACCCATGCCTAACCCATGTCTAGTAAGATGAAATTGATGTAAGTGGGTTTTATGCCATGAAAAGGGAAATTGAGGATTTAGATGTATTCGTCTAGGATTGATGAGATACATTGTAGAATGATTGATATTGAAGCATATAGACATGAATTGATTGAGATCAAAGAATATATGATGAATTATAATTTGTAAGGCTTTGAAATTAGAATTGTCTTGAGATTGAGGCATGTATGATGAATTAGGGTATTAGGGCTTTGAGAGTAAAGCATTAAATATGAATTGTTGATTATTTGATAGGATTGTTGTGGAAGGGATTTACCCACATTATTCCTAATGTATGCATGAATGTGAAAGGCTTTCTCACATGAATGATTTTAGGTTGAAAGGATTGTTCAACTAAAATGAATCTAGGTTAAAGGACTATGAAAATTGGTAAGGCTTGATGTGATTACCCATGTCATATGAGGATGAATGTGAGGCGACTACCCTTAATCCATGTTTTCAAGTAACAAGGCAAGATGTGAATACTCATTAGTCTTTATAGCAAGGACATGGAGGCGAATACCCATGATCCCTTAATGAAAGATGTGGAGGTGAATGCCCATATCTTATATATAAAATGATGTGGAGGCGAATACCCGTGTCATATGATGAAATGACATGGAGGCGAATACCTATGATCCTATAAGATGGGCATAGAGGCGAATACCCATGACCATATGTGTAAGGCAAGAGGCGACTACCCATTAGCCTTTATGTAAGGCAAAAGGCGACTACCCATTAGCCTTTATAGAAAGGCAAGGAGGTGATTTCCCCATGTCTATAAAAAGATAAGATAAATATGAGGATGATTTATGATGAGCTTTGATGATGGCCTAAGGTTTCCTACCACGATGAGTGAGACTAGTGAAGGATGATTACCCATGTCTTGGCTAAGTATGCTTTGGGGTTACTTCAAGGAAGTATCGTAAGTATGTTTTAAGATGAGATTTACTTTTTATGAACAATGATTAGCTTGGATTGTTCTTTGAGTTACCTTTCATGATAAGAATGACTAGAGGTGGATGAACCGAGTCTAGACTTATGATAAGTTGAGGCTACTTCAAGAAGTTTTCCTCTTATGTTATGATGGTTTATTATGTGCATGGATTATGCTTATGACTTATATTGTCTAACTCTTATGCTTATGGTTTATGTCTTATGATGACTAATGCTTATGTTATGCCTATGTGGTTGTTTATGTAAGTTATCATATTTAGTACATGTTTGTACTAACACATACTCTTGCCTACATTTCTTATCCAAATGTAGGGTCCAGCGATATTGACTCTCATCCTCGTGGCTAGGATCTTAGTAGAGAAAGGATTGAAGATTTGGTGAGTCCTCATAGCATTCGAAGATTTGACCACCATTTTTTCTTATGTCTTTCTTTTATGTTTGAACTATTGTATGGGCTGCGTCCCAAGGATATTCATGTTTTAGATGGTTTGAGACAAGTGTATTAGACTTCCTTTTCGTTTTAAGAATCTTTGATCTTATTGAAAATGTTTTAAATTCCCGCTCATTTCTATTATCTTATGTTATGAAAGCTAAGTGGCTTGTATGAGGCCTCTCGGGGTCTTGTACGCCATGTTACATCTAGGGTGTACCCTTGGGTCGTGACACCGACTAATTTAGATTTTTATTGCTTAGAGCCCCATTGGGAGGGGGAGCGCTTCCTACTAATGATTTTTCTATACTCAAGACTCAAAATCTGATATCTCATATTAAAGGAGGAGTAGCCCCATCCACTACACCACATTCGTTGGTGGTGCTATGGTCTTAATCATAGTGGAAGCTTTTTGTTTGTTTTGTTTATATTTTCCAACTTTTACTTTTCTAATTCAATTTCTAGATATGGGTAGCTATTTTTCATAATAAGAGTGTAGACAATAAAATTCGCGTCAAGAAAATAATAAGCAAGAACGGAAAAATATCGCAACAATCAGATTTATTGATTTCAAAGTGTGAGTGTTACAATCTATATTATTCCTCTAATTTGTCTTTTCAGATATAATTCAAGGGCTCTTGAGTGAGCTTGAATTTGTTCTTGACTAGATCTTGATTTTTTTCCTTGAGCTTAAGCTTGAATTCAAGGGTTTTGGAGCTTGTTCTTGAATTTTTGATGAACTTGTACTTGATTTTGTGGATTAGATGAACTTGATATGGACTTGAACTTGATGATCTTGATCTTGAATTCAAGGTCTTTTGGACCTTGTTCTTGAATATTTAATGAACTTGAATTTATCGTGACCTTGACTTTTTTTCTAATTCAAGGGCTTTTAGCTTGATCTTGAATTCGATGATCTTGATTTTGATCGTTATTTAACTTGAATGCTCTAATTCTTGAAATTGTAGAGAAATCTGTGGCTTTTGATCTATGAGCTTTCTATAGCTTCTTGTCAGAATTCTTGGTCCCTTTTCTAAATTATAAGGACCCCTAGTTATAGTTGTAGACTAGAGGAGTTGTGATAGGAAAATGTTTCCCTTTGGACAATCAGATTTAAGTGACTTGGCAAATGGTCTTTACGAAGTGGGCTTGTCATTTTGTCACATGAAATGACCCTATTAGCTTCTTTGTTTGACTTGGCATGCCACGTCATTTTCCACGCAGCACCAAAATGGGCCTCTAGGATTAGATGACATTGTGCTACAAGAATACATCCTGTAGACTTTGGAGACTCCAACTTACATAAATGATTGATTTGAGACCCCAACTTGCAGACTTGAAGATTTTGAAGAGTTCAACTTGTAAATTATTGATTGATTTGAGACTCCATCTTACACACATAAAGAATTTGAAGACTTCAACTTGCAAACTTGAGGAATTTGAAGAATTCAACTTGCTGATTTAGAGAATCTAGAGACTTCAACTTGTATACTTGGATGCATTTGGAAACTTCAACTTTTATTGGAAAACAATATATTTCTTAGGGGTTTGCCCCAATCGAGTCACCACCATTTTATATAAGTCTGAAGTTTGAAGAGAGATTACTTATTTATTTAACTTTCATGTGGCAGATCAAGTGGGAACATATGGTTTTTTATACTCATGCAACTAAACTTAAAATGTGATTTCAAGTGCCTACATACCTTAGTGGAGAGAATCAAGTCACAACATAGTTCTGGGATATGACTTAAATTTGAGATCTTTGCAATTTGAATATTAACTGGATTTTGACAAATTTCACAATTTGAAGGTTTAGCTCAAATATATGAGCATTGTAACATATATTTTAGCCTCGTGCATTTAGGAGCATTTCAACTTGAAGATTTAACTTAAATTTGAAGAGATTTGTGACATATAGTTTAAACTCGTGTTTCGAGAAGCATTCCAGCTTGCATATTTAACTCAAATTTGAAGAAGTTATTGACATACAATTTAAGCTCGTGTTTCGAGGAGCATTTCATCTTGAAGATTTAGTTCAAATTGAAAGAGCTTTATGACATACAGTTTAATCTTGTGTTTCGAGGGGCATTTCAAATTGAAGATTTAGCTCAAATTGAAAGAGCTTGATGACATACAGTTTAAGCTCGTGTTTCAATGAGCATTTCATCTTGAAGGCTTATCTTAAATTTAAACAAATTCTTGATATGAAGGTTTAGCTCAAATTTGAAGAGCTTTCCAACTTAGAAATTTAGCTCGAATTTAAAGAGTCTTGTGATATATAATTTAGACTCGTGGATTTAGGAGCATTATAACTTGCAATTTAGGATCATGTGATGAGGAGAATTATAACTTGTAGTTTAAGCTCATGTGTTTAGGAGAGTCTAGATATGCATTGACTCTTCAAAGTCATCTTCAGATGCAGACTTGCCTCCACTTTAGAGTTCTTCAAGATCTTCACCTTCGTAAAGCCCACAGACATGAGATCATTGATCTCCTCTTATAGTCATGCTTAATTCCATGTCATGTGCATGAGTTTCTAAATCTTTGAATGTATTGGGCTTTACTTCTTTCAATATATAATGAAGACCTCAATTCATGCTTTGAATGCCTATTTCAATGCTAGAAGTTTTATGAAGGCAATCTTTACAATTGAGGCTCAAACTTCTCCAGCGATTGTTAATGTCAACAACTATCTCATCTTCACATTGACGAGCCTTTGTAAGTTCAATCATACTAAATACACATATTGTGCTACAGAAACGATTGAGAAATTCTTTCTCTAACTGTTCCCAACAATCTATATAATCAGGCTCGTGGTCTGTGTACCAGTCAAAGGAATTTTCTTTGGTGAGAGAACGAACAAACTGTTTGATGAGATAATCACCATACATCCCAACATCATTGCAAGTCTCGATAAAGTGCGCTATATGTTACGTTGTTTGGGATTTCCTTTTCCGTCAAACTGTTGGAGCTTAGGAAGTTGATAGCCCTCTAACATTTCCAAGTTATCAATCTTTTGTGTATACGACTTTGCGTATGTGAGAGAAAATTTGTACGAGGGCTTCAAATGTTCTTCAATGGTCTTTATGATAAAGTCCTTTAAGTGATCAATAAGAATCAAACCTTCTCTCATCTCTTTGATCCTTGTTTTCTTTCTGCAAGATTTTCCTTCGTCTTGAATTCTAGGAAGCTTTAGATGCTTGATCAATCTTCTCTCAATTATGTTATCCATCTTATTTGTTAGCTTGGAAAGTTTAACAGCTTATTCGTGTGCGCACTTTGTGAAGCTTTCAATTGCTTTAGTCAAGATGCTAGTTGTTCATCTACAGTGAAGACATATTAATATTATTCGATGCTTGAAAAGTTGAGATGAGAGGTAGAGATTGTCTCACTGGGCGTGTCAGAATATTTAGACAGTAGAATCCTCACAACATACTTATGCTTTCTCAAACATTGTTCTAAGGATGTTGATTGTATAACCACAACTCTTCCTCATACATCTCTAATCACCACACCCAATTTATGTGGAGTCTTACATGATCATATGACTTGTTTAAACTTATTTAATTGGATAAATTTCAAAAATATAATTTATTATCAATTAATTGTTGTCTTTTTTAAATTCTACTAGTTTTGGTCTATATATAAGTATCATATTCTAGTAGGTGCAGTATTGACAATGCTTTAACATAGATATAAACCCAAATATACCTTACTAATGTCAGAGTGTTTATCTCATTGGTCATATACACACCACACAGATATAGATGCATCGATTGTATAAGGGGTCTATATATTTTGACAACCAGTACATATTTTGATATACAAATTTCAACAGTAACATATGTTTTCTTGATAATTCTTTAAGGGTCGTTTGATTTGGTGCATTAAAAATAACATGCATGATAATAATAATACACATGCATTAAAATACACAACTTCAAATCATCCTTTTTTTTACAACACATCCTTCTTTAATCATTCTAATTCATGCATTAAAATCATTGCATCATGAATACCATGAATTTTCATATATTAATAATACACAGTTTAATAGAGAACGGGTGGACTCAATAATAAACATTAATAGATAGCGTACAAAATGTATGTCATATTTTGATTGATCTATATTAGATCACGACTTGTATATCATACTCATTGTCATGCTTCGATCGCAAAGCGGCCATCGCATGAGCACAAGGTATCTTGATCAAGTCATATTCCCTACAAGAACATGACTTTTACAGTAGGTCTACATAGGCGGTAACACCTGCACCGAATGCGGTAAATTGATTGTTGTCCCCGGTTACGTCCTCCACATATAAGGAGTCACCCTCGATCATTTTCTTTCTTGTGATTTTTTCGGCAGAAGGCACCATTTGATTACCCATTGATTTAAGGATATATGCATGCCTCTCCCTGAACAATTCTCCAAACCTCTTAGCAATCGAATTAAATATTGATGCCACGGGATACTCCCTTTCGTCTATCAACATAATATTAAGTGACTCGGCGACATTTATGGTCATCACATCATATCTATTGCCAGGAAAATGTGCCCTACTCCACTTATCAAAACCAATATCATACTCAAGGACGATGGCTGCCGCGAGACATTTGTTCTTAAATTCTACAAAATGATTGTCAAACTCCTCTAAAGAATAAGCCTTTGCCGCATTGTAGTAAAGATAAAGGTAATCTCCACAATGATGATTTACACGGAGATTTTCACCGAGGTGCCTCATACAATATCTATGGTGAGCATGATTGTAAACGTTCACAATACCTTTGGCGATACTCTTGTGTCTATCGGAGATAAAACACAAATCTAGTTCATCGACCACAATCTCCTTTAACTTTTCAAAGAAGAATGTCTAAGATGCATCATTCTCTTTGTCCACAACACAAAAGGCAATTGGATAAACATGATTCTCCATATCTTGTGCAACAGCACTCAACAACACGCCCTCGTATTTAACATGTAAATGAGTGTCATCAACCGCAATTACCTTTCTCATGTGGGCAAATCCTTTAATGCAAGCACCAAAGTCCAAGAAATAATACATGAACTTATGATTATTCTTGTTTACCATGATAAAATAGCTAGAACCAACATTAAGTGTCTCGAACATGTAGGAAAAAGCCGGTAAACATGAATATCCATTCTCCACTGTCCCTCGGACCATTTCCCTGGCAACCACACCACCCTTCCAACATTTCCAATAACTTAGACTAGAATGAAACGAATTAAACATAACTCTTTGAATCTCTTTAACATTTGGACCCTTGCCATCATGATACATATTTACACAAAGTGAAGCAATGACTTTGATTGAAATTTTTCTATGGCCACTGTTGCCATATTCAATGCCACAGCTATGTTTGCCAATGTACTTGTAGATACGAAATCTATTCGAACACTCATATTTCCTCGCCCACAACATCCATGCACAATTGCGAGATACACATTTCACCTTTAAGTATTTGGTACAACTCTTCACAATAGAAAAATCAAAAGAATTCTTTGCCGCCACTTCAGCTAATAACAATTGCAACTTATTCTTGTTACTGAAAGTTTGATATATGCATAAATTAGTTCCATCGGAGAAGGAATGGTTGGATTGTGATCTCAATTCATGTTCTCCCTGCATTTGTTCACAACATTTGGGTTCGGCATCTTTCGCATCTACTAGCTAATTTTCCACGTTAGTTGGATCATCATGTATATTCATTGAATGATCACCCAAACTCTCATTTGAATTATCACCCAAGCTCTCCTTTGAATGCTCACCTAATCTTTCATTTCTAATCGAATCATTGTCGCCGTTAAATGAATTCGTTGGTTCAATTGGAGGCCTCGCATTGACGTTTATCCTCAATATAGGCCTAGAGCCATCAATACCAATATCTAACATGTACAAGCTCACGTGCCTATCATTTTTTATGAATGTGGGATGTATTTTTCCCCTCTCATTCATTGGATAGCTAATCACCAAGTCATTTGGCTCGCAAGTTAACTCACCGGCCTCAATTACGCTTGCAATCATATCGTCATATGAACCATTGTGACGCAACACAATGGGCACTGTCGTCTTACTAAAAGATTTCCAATTCCAGCTTTTGGGAGTCTCCTCCCATACTCTCATATAATCACCACCAGCAATAACAAATTCAGCTACTACCATTATAGACTACAAAAATAGATACTAGTTTACAGTATCAATCGTTAGCGATCGATGAAGTACCACATCCGTACAAAAATGCGACTGAATGAGATCGTGGTTCAAAATCAGCTCCTGCAATGGCAAAACAGATTTTTAATGCTTTTAAACTACTAAAATGTATCTATAATGAGTTATCAAGTGATTATTATGGAAGATTTCTCAAATTTCTAAAATGGCGGGAAACTAATTTTGAAGCTTGATTTTTGAAAGAAAATGGAATAAACACGAATATGGAGTAGGAGATGATAATGATTTTACCTTGGAAATGGATATTACGGCCGGAAAACTCGTCGGAATCGACAAATCGACAGTAGCAAAAATGAGCTGCTCTTGTTTCCGTTTGGAGACTTTTTTCTTTTTCTAATATAAATTTTAACAATTGCAAATAAATATATTATTCCATATTTGTTGGAGGGGGGGACCAAAGTGGAGATATGGAAACTTAGGGAGGTATTTTGTATGTGCCAATTAGGGCATATTGATGATGTCATTAATAGTGGATATAGCACAAATCTCTCTCTATATATATAAAGCTGAATATAGACAATCTAATGTGGCACCTCTCTATGGCCAGCATTCTTTTTTATATTTTATCTTTTTTTTTGGCATTTTATATTGTTTTTCTATTTTTTATTTATATTTTGAAAAAACTGAAAGTGTTTAAATGCATTGTCCAATTAATCACACCATTTAAAACATTCATTAAATTAAAATACATTTAAGTAAATGAAAAATGAAAGACTAAAAGCTTTTCATTTTCCACAACTATTTATATTTTAGACTATAAAAAGATTTCAGCATCCATAAACAACAACAACAATAACAATATACTTCTTAACTTTGCCTCCTCTTCTTCTTCTTCACGTCAATCAATATCCAAAAATCAAGTTGTATATATACTTCTTTCAATAGTAAACTTCGTAGATTTGATATTATATGTGTGTCGGTGTCATCGTCATGACTCGTGAACAATTCATAATTTCAACAGATTTCGTCTAACTTTGTATTAGAGTGATTGATCACATTCATTTTTGAAAGAATGTTGGACTAGAATTCTTCCAACAAAGAGATATGTGTTTGGGGAAAAAAATTAGTTGGCTAAGAAACTTATATGAGTGAAGATTGTTCAAAGGACAAGAAGATTATTTCGAGAAAGAATCAACCTATTTATGGAATTCATATCAAATTAGGAGGAGAAGAATAAGGAAGAATTATTTGAAGAAAGAAAATCAATTTATTTATGAAATTCTTATCAAATTAGGAGGAGAATAAGGGAAAATTATTTTGTGATTTGAAAAGAGCCAAAATTAATGTTGGCATTATTTCTTTCATTTTCTTTGTTTCACTAATTCCTTTCTTCTTTAAAATATTTTCTATTTTATTTTTGCTTTATACTTCTTTAATTAAATTTATATATAATAGGATTACACAATTATGTATGATGTTAATTCAAAAACCAATGTATATATAGATGTTCTTTTCCTAAAAGGATATTACTCGTACGAAAGAATTTATTATGTAGCATTATATATCCAATATTTAGATTATTAGGATGTTGTATGCTGTATTAGTTACAATAACGAATATATATATGATTTCACCTTAAAAGAAGTTTTTTTTTAATTTTATTTTTTATGTGTGTGTTAGATATAGTGGATAAGTCAATTATTATTGAATTTATCAATTGTCTAATTTATTCATATAATTAACTTCTTTTTTAAAATAAAATAAAAAGCAACAAAAGAACTATTATAAGGTATTTCAAATTAGCTATAAAAGAAAATATAGATACTACTAATTGCTGGTGCAATATTTTAAACTATAAATAATATATTCATTATTTTCTTTTCTGTAGTGTTTTTGTAACATTTTTCTTAATTTTAAAGATTCAAAATCTTACCTTACAATTTTATATTTAAGATAATCATATTTAATTCTTATCATCATCAATATTATTAATCGATTTTCCTACCATTTCTCAATCTCATCATTAATGTTACTTGTATTATTTCCTTCAGTCACTTTTTTTTTTTTTAAATTAGTTCATTTCTTATAATTAAAAAAAAAGAAAGTAAGATGACATGTTTCATTTAGCAGTATCATTATTTATCTTTTTTTCTTTTCAAAATATTGATATTTTTTTTAAAAATTTTTTTACCAAAAAACTTGTACAAAATCATATTTATTTCCTCATTAATTATTGGCATTTATTCCATTTCTTCAAGTCTATCTCTCTTATTCTCTTTCTCTCTCTCATCTTCCTTCAAACAAAAATGAATATAATTTCTTTATTATTGTCATTTATTTTGTTTCCTTAAAAATGTCTCTTTTGCCACTTTTCTCTAAATAAAATTATCTAAATATACCACTAATAAATTTCTTATATAATTATGAGTCTTAAATAAGGGAAGAATTCACATAATAACAGAGGATATCAATATTTGGATGATAATTTAACCATTTTCCAACCATTAAAACAGTTATTATACAATTATGGTGTAAACTTGCATTTAAATTATTATCTTATATTTTGTCATTTAAAATTCAATATATATATATATCACATAAAAATGCATTTTTCCATATTTATTTTATTTCCTTAAGTACCTCTTGAATCTATTATCATTTTCTTCTCTCTTTTTTTTCTCTTTAAATAAATTTGTCTTAATATACTCGACTATTAAAATTTCTTATATAATGGTGAGTCTTAAATAAAGGGAGAAATCACGTAATAATTTTGAATATTAATATTGATTGGATAATAATTTAAATATTTTTTCAATTTTTTTTTAGAATTCCCATAATATCTCTTCCCCTCATATCCGATCATTAATGTAACACCCCAAAAATATTTTGAGCTAAGACTTGAACCATCCTTCGTTGTGAGTAGGATTTTACCGAGGAATTAAAATTTCTTAAGTGTTAAGGTCACTAGATGTAGCACCTTGAGTTCCAAAAAGAATCAAATTGGAAATAGCAAAAATCTGAAATTTTGCAAGTTAAGCTAAGTTTGAGTTTTGGGTTGACTTCAAATGACCATAACTTCTAGCGCAGGATGATTTAGGTGTGCTACAAGATACCTTAGGAAAGCTCTTTGAATTATATTTCCAACGCCGCTGAGTTTGCTCAGTTTCGAGTTCGTACGAGTGAGATATGGCCTTTTGAAGTTAGGCTGTCCAGCTAAGGAAAGTTAGCCGAAAATAGTAAGGGGTATTTTAGTCTTTTCCTTACCAAATCAGATTTAATTAGTTTTTAGTAAGGTTTTAAGGGTCTAATCCTATTAGGTTCAGTTTTATAATCCTAGTTTAAGCCTAGGGTTTTAGTTGAGAGTTCAAGAAGAGAAAAGAAGAAGAGAAAAGAGGAGAAAAGAGAAAGGAGCGAAGCGTTCGTCGAAATTCTTGAGAGTTGTTGCGGATTGTCGCCATGGGTTTGATCCCTAAGAGGTATGTAAGCTTCCATAGTGTTGGGTTTCTTGATAGGTGTTATTGAAGTTCATTCTAAATCTTGTTGATTTGGGGCTTTGATGATTTCTTGAGATGAAATTTAGTAATTTGAGTGTTGTTTTGAGTATATTAGAGTGTACTTATGTTATGTAATCAAATCCAAGTGATTGGGGAAGAAACTGTTCGATTCTAGGCGAGTTAGGGTGAGAAAACAAGCAAGGAAAATTCGTCAGATTTTCTGGGTTGGGGCCTGGTGTGATGCGCCAGCCAGAGCGCCCCAAACTTTCCTCTGAAGTTTAGGGGCTGGCGCGATGCGCCACCCATAGCCCCATGGTCGCCTGCCCCATCCAGTTTGTCTTCGGTTGCTCCGTTTGAGTTCGTTTAAAGTGCACCTTCACTCCCTTTCGATTTTAACCACTCTAAGCTAATTCTAAACACCTAAAATCATTCCTAACATGATCATAACCTTGAATTAATAATTCAAATTCAAGGTAGAGTTAAGAGTTAAGTTTTAAGAATTCTTTCAAACATTCTAAGAAAGTCCCTTCGAGTTCTTTTGAGGAGTCTTCTACAACTTCTAGTAACTTGTTTCAAGACTCGAACAAGTGAGTATGAGAGTGAGGAGAATGTATTCACGAGTCTAATTTTTTATCACGAGATCATTCATATCATGAACCATAACTCTTGAATTCATAATTCACATTCAAGAGAGAGATAAAAGTAGAGTTCAAGAAGCCTTTGAGTTCAATTGTGAATCCTTTGAGATCAACTATCGATTTGAACTAAGTTTTGATGAAGCAAGTCAGAGAATGAGAAGAGTCGTATACATGAGTTCCATATTGTTTTGTTGATCATCGAGTCGAGTTGTTTCATGCCCATCACTCCGCATGAACGTTGTAAGTTGAGTATCCTTTAGAGAAGTGGTATCTTCAAGTTCTAAGCCTTTAAGTGTTGAGTTCCTAATCCCTTTTGGGAAGCACCTTTGAGTACTTGAGTTGAATATTTCATGCTCATAATTTCGCATGAATATTATAAGTTGAACAGTCTTGAGATGAAAAGTATCTTTGAGTCATTGAGTTGAGTAGTTCATGCTCATAAATTCCGCATGAACCCTCTAAGTTGAGCATTCTTGAAGTGAGTAGTATTATTGAAGTTCTTGAGTTCCAAGTATTGAGTTCGATCTATGGTTATTGAAAACCTTGCATTGAGTCGTTCATGTCCATAATTCGGCATTAACCATAATTTAAGAAGTCTTTTACAAATGTTTAAACTTTGTTTTAAGACTTAAGCTTTGAATTTGAGTAAAGAGTAAGAGTAAAGTTCATTTTTCTTTAAAATGATATATGGGAACTAAGTATTCCCAAGAGTAAATGTTTTCACATTTAAGGTGAGAGGAAACTGAGATTTCCAAAAGAGATTTGATCAAGAAAAAGGGAACATCGATTCCAAGAGAGATTTTAAGCTAAGTTTGAGTAATTCTCTCAAATCAGAGAAGAAGTTGTTTTAAAAACATATGAGCTAAGAATATTTTTGGGAGTAGTATTAAGCACCGATATGGGGACGCGAGTTCATATTAACTCAAGCCCCCATAAACCATATAGCCATCATCGGCAGAAAAATGGTCATACTTTTTAGATGATTCCTTAGTGCTTTTCAACATAGACTAGTGGATCCACTTAGTAATTCAGGTTCTATACCGATGGCAAGGTATAGGATGGTCCTTGGCAACGTGAGGTAAAACGTTGAACTATCACTTAGGCTCATAGTAATGGTTGTCGGTTAGAGAAACTCCCACAGAAACTATATTACTTTATTATATGAGTAAAGTTGAGTTTGTTATTGCATTTTCTTTAACGAACTGAGTTGTTTTACTGTTTTATAAAGCTTTCCATATATTACATGTGTATTGTCGCTTTATATTGAGTTGAGTATCCAGAGTTGAGTACCCAGAGTCGAATATCTAATCTTTGAGTTGAGTATCTAATCTCTGAGTTGACTATCTTATCCTTGAGTACTTCTGAGTTGAGTAAGTTTGAGTAGTTTTGAGTATCCTTGAATATCCTTGAGTTATTTATGAGTTGAGAAGAGCCAAGGTAAGCGTTTCTTTTAGAATCTTTTTTTCAAGCTTATGTTTATGTTTTAGAATTCCCCTTACATGCTCGTACATTCCATGTACTGAGCCATTTGACCTGCATCTTCTCATGATGCAGATCCAGGTATTTAGGATCATCAACAGGAGCTTTGTTGATGTCACATGGAGTTCGAGTTAGCTATGGTGAACCTCCTTGCTTCCGGAGGATTCCATTTACTTTCAGTTGTTAGGAGGTCGTGGGTCTTGTCCCAACTTCCATCATTGTCATTTAGAGGCTTCATAGATAGACAATTGAGTTTTAGAAGTCTTCATTTATTTTGTTAAATGTTTTAAAGACTAAAGTTGCCTTTTTATGGCGAGTTGTATATATTTTATTATATAGAGTTTTCTTTGGACTTAAAGTTTGTATTTAAGTTTTATGAACTTTTCTTTCAGTTTTAAGTTTTGCATGCTTAAGTTAATCTTTCGCTTGTAGTCAGCCAGGATAAGGGTTCTCTTGGGGACCAACAATGGTTCTTGAGTGCCGGCCACGTCTAGGGTGTAGACTCGGATCGTGACAGTTAAAATAGTTATTATATTACAATTATGGTTGTTAAGTGCATTCAAATGAAAACAAACATATGTTTAAATTAACCATACAATATTAACAGATAGTAACCATCCAATACATAAGTTTCAACACTGATTATTATCAATTATATATATATTCACTTATAAATTTATGCTCTCTTCATAAAGATTCCAAGATAATTAAGCCTCCTTCTTCATTTTGTTGAACATGTATTAAATATTGAGAACATTTCTTTGCTTTTGTGATGAATCTTTGATTAATATATATATGATTTTCATCAAAGTAAATGTCATATCGTGAAAAATCGTCAGTTGCCAATTATATGTATTATTATTTTTTTAGGTATTTTTTTAAAATTCATTTCAATTGTTCCATATAATCTTGATTTGTTTCATAGTTTCCGAAATTGATAGAAAATAATAAAAAAATTAACCAAATAGTAAGAAATAGTATTACTTAAGAAATTTTTTAAATGAGGAGAAAAAGGAAAGAATGATCTTCCAATTAAAGAGGACATTTAATTCCTTTAATCAATGCTATAATTTTCTTTCATTAATCTTCTTTTAAGAGTTTTTAAATTTCTTATATCATTAATATAATCTTTTTTTCCATATTTTTGAAAATTTTCCTTTATTAGAATTAAAATATAAATATTGCATAAAAATGTCATCTCATAATTATTTTTTTACTTTCTCATATCACATTTTTATTAGAAAAATATAGAAATCAATGCAATATTTATTGGTATTGAAAAATAAGCAACAAAATAATAATTATTAATATTTAAAAAACAAGTAACATTGAATTTAATATATTAAAATATGAATTTTTTTAATTGTAATGACATTTATCATAGAAGTCATTATGCATAATAGTAGTTACATACTTACATGACTATATAAATAATATTGATTTACTCCGACCGTTTTTCATATTAATGATAAGAATATCTATTTTTATATATATATCTTTTCAAAAGAAATACATTTTAAAAAATATTAGTGTTGTTGTCTATGAAACATGAATGAAGAATTATATATAATTTTATATTTAATTTTTTGGAAGCCTTCCATCAACTTAATAAATGTTACGCATTTTCTTTGTTTTCATTTCCATTCCTTCTTTGTAATTCTTTGTTCATTTTAGTTTTGCTTTTAAAAATTTAGAAGTTTTGCAAAATACTTATGAATTAAAATTATAAATTGTGTTTAGATTATATTTCAAAAAATAAACTAACAACTCATTTTAGATTTCAGAAGTTATATTATGTTATTTCAACATTAAAAAAGAAAAATATATATAATAAAATTTTAAATATGAAATTTTTAACGATCGTGCGAAGTGCTGATTCCCTAGTTATTCAAGACTTGTGACTTAATGTCACATTAAGTCTTTAGAGTGGCTATTTTGCCAACTCTCCCAAGTTACTCTATCTAATCTTTGCGAAAATGTATAAACATTTTTGATGATTTAATAAATATGTAAGAACATTTAATGAATTTGTTGGATAAAAATATACCATTTTAAGAAAAATAATAATTGAATTAAGCTGAATTCATATCAAACTTTTATGCTCACGTCTGAAGATATAAATATATATATTTATTATTTATTTTATATTTGCAACATGTTCCCTAATATGAGGTTACGTAGTCTCTTTCTTGGCCAGCCAGGCATATAAAATTTAGTTTTTGAAAATAATAAATGACAGTGAAACTCAAACTCATCACCTACGCTTGCTCTCGTAATATGTTATTAAATGACCTTTATAGTTCACATGCAATTTCTCTTAATCTCTTCAATGCACTTTGAGTTAATAAAATTAAATATCTTAAAAAAATATATATCTGGTGTAAATTTACTCAAGATAAATGACCATTTATTTAGTTATTTCTTTCTCTATATTATTGAGGACTATTTTTTCTTGAACTAAGGATCTATCGAAAACAATCAATATAGTAATATGGTCTGCGTACATTTTATCCTTCACATACCCCGATCCACAACATGAGATTACACTGAGTGCGTACAGCGTACTTGTTGTTGTTGCTGCCTCTCTCAACTCTGGAAAAGAAATATTTCTTGGTACAATAGGCTTAGAATATACTTTTTAAGATTTTAATACTGAACCTGGACTATATTTTTATCCAAGTGAAGGCAAAAATTTATACCAAAATAAAGGGAAAACATTCCATGCACAAATGAGATTGACTCAACGTTAAATTTTCTGTTGATACCTTTCTATTTTACCAATCATAAAGAAAATTGGACAAGATCTAGAATAACTTCATAAAATATATACCCCTCCGTCACACAAGAGCCAAAGTATTTAAAAATCTCATTATAATTATTTATTTATTTTTTTAAAAAAGAAAATAGACATGCATAAAAAAAATATGAAGAAGTCGTATTATATAGTTCAAGAATAATTAGCCAGTGGATCCATTATTTCCAGCAAATTGATGCAAGAAAAAAAACTTGAAGATGACAATTGATTAGGTTTGTACATATTTAATATCAAAGTTAATTAAAAGCTTAGGTATGAGAATTAGCAAGTGAAGCCATCACTTAAAATTAAACACATGAAAAGAAAAAAGGGAAAAGGTACAATATGGGAATAAAGGGAAAAGGTCTGGAGAAGGAATTACTTTTTTTTTCCTGATATTCTCAAACTTTAATATTACCCATATTTGGAGCTAGATTCAACAAAATGTAAACCCATATCCCAGTTCAAACTCCACTTTCACATCTTGCATGGAATTTGCTTACCAACACAATATAAATAGGAGTGTATGTGGTAACAAGATTAAACAAACAAGTGTAAGTGCAAGAGTACTAGTTGGAGATGATGAACAAAAATAGTTCTCAAGTCAATTAAGGTGTTCACGAGAGATCCCTTGACCACTTCATGAGGGCTTAATTACTTTGTTGTTTGATGCCCTACTGAAGTGCTTGGGGGGAACTCTCGAGTTTACTTTGAAATTTACACAAAAAGTAGAAGTGCAAGAGTATTAATGGAGGATGATTAATGCTATGATTCATTCCTATATCTATCAAGGTGTTCTCGAGAGTTCCCTTGACCACTTCATGAGGGATTAATTTCTTTGTTTTTGTTGCCCTGCTGAAGTGTTTGGGGAAACTCCCGGGTTCACTTTGAAGTTTACACAAACAAGTAAAATTGCAAGAGTAGAGGTAGATGAAGAATGTAATGATTCATGGTAACAACTATCAAGGAGTTCCTGAGAGTTACCTTGACCACTTCATGAGGTTTGAATAATTGCATTGTTTGATGCCTATTGAAGTCTTTGGGGGATCACTTCCAGATTCACTCTGAAAATTACACAAACAAGTAGAAGTGCAAGAGTACTAGCGGTAAATGATGAATCCAATGATTCATATTTACATGTATCAAGGTGTTCCCGAGAGTTCCATTGACCACTTCATGAGGTTTGAATAATTGCATTGTTTAATGCCTTGCTGAAATGTTTGGGGGAACTCCCGGGTTCACTTTGAAAATTACACAAATAAGTTGAAGTGCAAAATACTAGAGGGAAATGATAAATGCAGTAATTCATGTCTACATCGATCAAGTTGTTCCTGAGAGTTCCCTGACCACTTCATGAGGGCTTAATTACTTTGTTTTATGATACCCTGCTGAAGTGTTTAGGGGAACTCCCAAGTTTGCTTTGAAAATTAAACAAATAAGTTGAAGTGCAGAATACTAGAGGGAAATGATGAATGCAGTAATTCATGTCTACATCGATCAAGGTGTTCCTGAGAGTTCCCTTGACCACTTCATGAGTGCCTAATTACTTTGTTTTATGATGCCCTGCTGAAGTATATGGGGAACTCCTAGGTTGACTTTGAAAATTACACAAATAAGTTGAAGTGCAAGAGTACTAGCGGGAAATGATGAATGAAGTGATTCATGTCTATATTGATCAAGGTGTTCTGGAGAGTTCCCTTGACCACTTCATGAGGGCTTAATTATTTTGTCTTTTAATGCCCTGCTGAAGTGTTTGGGGGAACTCTCATGTTCACTTTGAAATACACACAAATAAGTAGAAGTGCAGGAGTACAAGCCAGAAATGATGAATGCAACGATTTATGTATGCATCTATTAAGGTGTTATTGAGAGTTCCCTTGGCCACTACATAAGGGCTTAATTATTTTGTCTTTTAATGCCCTGCTGAAGTGTTTGGGGGAACTCTCATGTTCACTTTGAAATACACACAAATAAGTAGAAGTGCAGGAGTACAAGCCAGAAATGATGAATGCAACGATTTATGTATGCATCTATTAAGGTGTTATTGAGAGTTCCCTTGGCCACTACATAAGGGCTTAATTATTTTGTCTTTTAATGCCCTGCTGAAGTGTTTGGGGGAACTCTCATGTTCACTTTGAAATACACACAAATAAGTAGAAGTGCAGGAGTACAAGCCAGAAATGATGAATGCAACGATTTATGTATGCATCTATTAAGGTGTTATTGAGAGTTCCCTTGGCCACTACATAAGGGCTTAATTATTTTGTCTTTTAATGCCCTGCTGAAGTGTTTGGGGGAACTCTCATGTTCACTTTGAAATACACACAAATAAGTAGAAGTGCAGGAG
>JAJOOR010012084.1:0-43371 GCA_036250505.1 Solanum acaule
GTAGCTAACTCAAAGGGCTTTCCATGGATATGTTATGGGCCACCCAATAATTTGTGTGCTAGGAGATATGACCCTCCAAAGTAGACCCTCGAAAAAGGCTTCACTTGGAAATTTCGGATTTTAATACGGT
Organism: Solanum acaule; assembly: GCA_036250505.1. NCBI lineage: Eukaryota > Viridiplantae > Streptophyta > Magnoliopsida > Solanales > Solanaceae > Solanum > Solanum acaule. Next base: position 131 of record JAJOOR010012084.1, read on the forward strand.
TGCTCTAAAATTTGGGTTAGACCCATTTCCCACTCAATTTGACCCCCTAAACAAGAATATGAAGTCGGATTTTCGAAAAACGAAACGGATTTTTTTGTATATAGCTAAACAAGTTTCCGGTAACTTTCGAAGCACATTTTTAAGAACTTTTTGGGTCATTTCATCTATATAAGAATTTGTTTTACTTAACTCTAAGAAATGTTGAGAACATTCTCTAGACATATTAGTCACAAAATCACAAGAAAACCTTGGTCCTTTTAGGTGGAAGTTGAGACACTCCCTACTTATGGGTTTTATATACCCGTGTACAAATTCACAACCTTGATATGTTGGTTGGTCTATAGTTAGAACTCTTGAAGTTATGTTGGATGGTTTCTATGCCAAAAGGCTGAGGTTTGTACATAAACTTGTACTTGTACTCTTGTTACCTGCTGGTATATTTGAACGTTTGTCTTGGTACCTTGGTTACTTCCTGTCACTATGCATTGTCGTGTTGGTATCCTTTGAAACTTTTAGGACACTTGTGTAACTCTCCCACTTGTGGGTGTAGCTTTCTCAATATAGGCATGCCTCTTGATTCAGATCATTTGTCATCTTGACTCTGGATTTTTAGTTTGTCTTCAGTATAGAAGTTATCCATATTAGGTACGAACTAGAAAGCCATATTTAATATGGTTCCTGGTTCTCTTGATTATTGGGCTTTGACCCTTCTCGATTCAAGGATTCAGTCTTTCTTGATACTTGATTATGCTTGGTGTGACGACATGATGTATATATTGGGGGAGCCTTGTTATTTGATCTCTTGTGAAATGGTGCTATGAGACTTACATTCTTCATAGTTTGACATCGAAATATCGAACTTGATACTCTTGATATAATGTTTACTTGATTTATTTATTATGTTTCAATTGTGCGGCCCATGAGTTTTGAAAGGTAACTTGGTGAATCTAGCGGCTCCACACCTAAAGTTTTTACACCATCGAGCTTTATCATTAGCGATAGTTGTTTCTATCGTAGGGAATGTTCGAGGGGATACATGATGCTGGATGACAACGCTCAACTACACTTCATCCAATTCTAAGTGTAGGCAGTCGCAATCAAGTATAAACCCAACGAAGAGTTGGGGGTGATATGGTAAAGAATCAAATTAATAAATAAAATGGTGTTCTAATCGTTTGTAGAAGTAGATATTTTCGAAACAATTATAGTAAATGGCAGGGGTTTGAAAATTAATAACAAATTGGGGGGATTAGAGTGAACAATTAACATATACTAACAAACAAAAGTGATCAAGTAGGAAGGAATCCTTGGGAGTGTGATCAATTGAATGCCAATTTTGCTAAATGCGTGATTAATATATACTAAAAGTCGTTAAATCTTAGTGGGTAGGCAAGAGTTTAAATGTAATAGCCATCTCTCGATCAACTATAACGAATCAAGTGAGTTATATCGAATCTCGACAAGCCCAACAAATATGAATAACCCAAAACGTCAATTAATCTACTCTTGCGAGCTAGATTGGTAGGATTGAATTCAGACCCACTTTCTCAAGTTGAATCTATGATAACCCAATTACTACAATCATCAATTGATAGTTTTAATTCTAAAACCACTTTCTCAAGCAAGCCTAGAATGATAAACTAGAACTATATTTGGAACTGCAATTCATCAATCAATACTCAACTATCAATTGAACCCATTTCAAATCAACAATGAAATCAGTAAATACTAACAACCATAAGCTAATTGAAAAATTAAATCACCTAATCACACCCCCAAGAATGGGGTTTTTAGCCACACATCATAAAAAGCAAGAAAATGTTACCAACTATGTTCTCCATCAGCTTGGGTAACAAATTACAAGTCTTCACAATGCTCCAAATCAATACAAAATCAAAACCAACCTTAAATTCCTACTCAAAAATACTAAAAACAATGTTTAGAATGTCTTTGATCAAAAACCCAGAGTTAGAATGTGAGGGAAATCCTTTTCTTCTTTTCAAAATTCCATATATACGTTCCCAGATTTTCACCTTTGGAACTATTCGGTGAAATAAATCGGCCTTCACCGACATAGTCAGCGATACCACAAATGTTTCTTTCTGTCGCCTTCTTGGTTCGGCTTTTTACCACTTCCATTTTATGGCTTTAGGCGATTAAGATTTCCATCGCCGATCCAGTTGGCGCTTCATTGAAACGTCACTTTCATTGCTGAGTTGGATTTTTCTCAAGGATGGCCTGCTGTAACTTTTGGTGAGCTGAAGAGCCACTCGACGACCCATCGAGTGGCTTTGGCGATCATCAGCCTTGCTTGTCTTCATCTTTTTTTAGATTTTAGCTCATTTTTGCCTGTTAATTTCCTTGTCTTGCTCTTTTTCCTTCATTACTGCAAATTAGCACTTTAACATCTATTTAGAGCATAAAATAGGCATTTAGGACACTAAAACTCTGAATGTTAAGCCCTAAATGAGTTGAAATACCCGACTCATCAACGACCATTGGAGATGGAATTTTTGAGAGCTTTATGGAAGATCACATTTGCATATCATCATCTATATTTTGTATAAATAATGGGACTTGTACATGATCTATGTGTTATACATTTTATGAAAATTTTAAGGCTGATTTTATCATGTCACCATGGGTTGTAATATAAGTATGACTACATCTTTTGTTTTTTTGGGGTGTGTAAGCCCCTTTTTTTTGGGGGTGTGTAAGCCCAAGCCTTTTAAGGTATTGATTTTACAGTTTATTTAGAAAGTTTGTATGAGGCATACACCGGTTAAACTTTGGAACCCTGAACTTGGTAATGATTTATAATGTGTTTTGTAGTAGTATTGATAATATAGGAAAATCTCTTAGCGTACTTGTTTAAATTATTTTGAAAGATTCTTCCGCCATAAATTGGAACTCTTGCCTTGTTTAAATTTGAGATCAAAGTTGTGCCCAAATCGCACACGCAAGTGCACGTGGTCGTTCAAGTATTAAAGTGGCCCTTATAAAGAGCAGGGTATCTTACCCACAGGGAATCATGCTTAGAATCACTTAATTTATCCAACTTTCAGCTAAGCACAAGTGTTATCAAGACTCCAAAGTGATTTATTTTATAATTCTAAGAGTTAAACAAAATGTAATAGATGTGATTCAATTTCAAGGGTTTAACAAACAATTCTTACCAGCTCATATGCGACTGGTAACTTTAATGCTTTGTACACATCAAACACCTCCACTTTATCATGTGGCCGCATAGTGAGTTGCCCAGCTGCTAAATCTATCATTGCCCGCCCAGTAGCCAAGAAAGTTCTTCCTAAGATGAATGGGACCTCAGGATCTGGCTCAATATTCAGCACAACAAGGTCTACTAGGAATATTAATGATCCCACTTGCACTAACACATCCTATACAACACCCTCAGGCCTAGCAATAGATCTATCAGCCAACTGTAAGATGATGGTAGTAGGTTTAGGACTGCCCAACCCTAGATCACACAATCCTCGCGCATGAATGCTCTATCCTATAGTGATATAAATTATAAAACTACCCAGATCTTTCAGTTTAGTGAGAAATTTATTTTGGATTATGGAGCTGCACTATTCAGTAAGTGTAACGGTCTCATATTTAGTCACCCTTCTTTTGTTCGCCACAATCTCCTTCACATATTTAGCATACCTGGGTATACCCTGGAAAACATCTACCAATGGCAAGTTAATGTGAACTTGTTTCAAAAGAGAGAGAAACTTACCAAAACATTCATCCTACTTCTGTTTCTTGAACATTTGAGGGAATGGAGGAAGTGTGATTATTGTACTTTCCTCAAAGACACTTCATCAGTGTCAACGATCGTTAAGTAGTAATATAACCCAACTAAGTGAGTTGGGGTCCAGTCCCAAGGGAGTGGCTCATATTTTTGAATAAATAGAAAAGCATGAATATGCTCAAGTCAATCATAAGTAAAAACATTTACGAATAAAAGCATTGTTCAAATTTGGGGTGACAAAAGTGTCAAATAACAGGGAGATTTGGTTTCAACTATCAGCTACAACAACAAACAACACGGAATTAACAAATATAGAGACGAGTTCTTGTGATGTGATTGGATTATGGACTAAGGTTGACAAATGGGTGATTGCATTTAATAGTGAATAGCTGTAAATCAGTGAATAAGCTAGACTTTAGTGGGGATAAACATTCTCTCGAACAATTTACCCCGAATCAAATTGGTTTCTCTCGAACACTAATAAGTAGCAATTAAGAACAACCTTCTCTTTAGTCCATTCACTCTCTCGAGCTGAATGTGTGGAAAAGGGTTTAGGATTCACTCTCTCGAGATGAATCCATGACAACCTAATACCCACAGACCATCAATTCAGCAATTTTTGTTTTAAAACCTCTCTCGAGAGCAAGCAAAAAACACGAAGGTAGATTTGCATTTGCAACTACAACCCTTTAGATTAATCCACAATTACTAAATGAAATCACTTTTAAACAACATTTACTCCATCAATTAACAATACCCAGCAGCTAAATCAACCCATAATCACATAATCATACCCCAAGAATTGAGGTTTTAGCTAGACATCATAAATAGGTAGAAATCATTACAAAATTGTGTTTCCATCAACTAGGTAAGATTAATATTGTCTTTACAAAGGTCTAAGATGAAGAATCTTCAAACACCCACTTCCAATTTCTCATAAATGGAAATCTTCAAATCTTCAAAGCTAAGGAAATATTGTCTCTAAACTCAGTTTTGAGCTCTCAAACTTGAAAACTTAACAATATTGAAAACTATTGAATGTTAGCTACTAAACTAAGAATTTTAAAATGTATTTATAGTCGCCAAAACATGTGTTGCGAAGGACCATTTGACACAATAAGTCGGGATCGCCGATCTACTCGGCGATCCGCCCTTTGGTCAATTCCATCGCCTTTTTGCTTTAGCCTTCAACATCTTCAAGTTTTGTAACTTTGGGCAATATAGCACTGTATAGGGAAACTATTCGGCAACTCGCCGACTGCTCCTTTCTATCGCCGACTAGATTTTCTACTTCAGGGCTTAGCACACTGGAACATTAGGTGAGACCATGGTCATTTGGTGACTTGCCCAATGGGTTAGGCGATCCTCAGGCCTTCTTTTCTTCGTTCTTTCAGCTGCTTTGTTCCTTTGTGCTCAATAGTGTCCATGCTTTGTTCCTCAATCTAACTGCCTAAAATTCAAGGATTTACATCAGTTATTGGTACAAAATATGCATTTGAGGACACTAAATCTATTAAAATAAAGCCCAAAATGAGTCTAAATCGTTGACTCATCAACACCCCCAACTTAAACTTTTGCTTGTCCTCAAGTAAAACTCAAGTTCAGCAATTCAAAAAGGATGTCTCAAATAGTGCTACACAAGACTCAATCATGAATGCACACAAAAAGACTTAACTTACTCATACAATGATCAATTGTGCACTCAAAGATTCAAGTTGTGACTCACCACTATCAAAGACTCTCAAGTTCACAATACTTGCTTCAAATGCAAGTTCAAGCTCAACAAAGGTACTTAAATGCCCTCAGACAAAGAATGATTCCATATTCACGCACAATGGTTCACAATTTAAAGCTCTGAAATCAAATGCAACATTCACACTCACAAAGATGAACACAATGCATGATTTCACCCATAGGTTTGCCCATATTTTCCATTCAACACTTATTTCAACTCACTCAAGATCAAAAAGGTCTTTTCAAGGCTTGTAATGGGGATGAGTGCAAACGTATGGTCATTTGGGATCAATGGATGTAATCCTCATGAAATGTGGTGTGAACAAAACTTCCTTTCCTTTTCTTCCTCATTCTTATTCGTGCTCAAAAGTCATCCCATTATTCACTTTCGATGGATTGTTGGAAACACCATTTTCTTTGTATTTTCACAACTTTATTCCACAACTTTTTCATTCTTTTTCTTTTTCATTTTTTTTTTTTTTTATATGGAGGGGTTCCACTTTTCTCAAAACCATGGGTCAAAGGGGACTTTCTTGCACTTCTTGATTTACCTTTTCTTTTCACCACACCCCCAACTTAGGCTTTTGGCTTAAGTTGGCTATTCAAACAAACCACAAATCATGAGGATTATGGGTAACAGATTAAGAGAGGCCACAATTTTATCAAGTTTCTTCCAAGAAAAGGATAAGGTTCAAAGGGTGTTCAACCGGCGTTCACACACTCACAAGGTAGGCCACAAAAAAGGTATAATGTCAACTTGTTTCACTCTCTTCAAAGTTGCCTAAGATCATATCAAGAGATTGCATCACTTGGTCAACTGGACCAACGGGGCAAATTTTGGTGTAATCACACATGGTTCACGGTAATCTCATCACACAAGGCATTGACACTGTAACCACCCGAGAGCACCCCCTAGTCGTTACCGATTTATTCGACCTCTCGGAGCTCTTATACAAGCCCTTAGCATTCGTCATACCATTTATCATAGAAAAATAGCGGAAAATTTAAAACTTTCATAATATAACACATAAAAACATGAACAACATACTAGAACACACTAACACGTAAAAGGCTAGTTTCTGAACGTCTTGGTCGTCCCTTGACGTTTGACTTCCAAACTCTTTAAAACTGACTTAAAAGGCTATTCTTCATTATTTTAACAAGTTATTAATGCATAAAACCCATGTGAGGCTCTACTTTATCCTACTTCATTTTTGAGGGGTGTTACAATATCCCCCACTTAGGAACATTCGTCCTCGAATGACACTTAAAACACTTCCGAGGACTCAATGACCCAAGTAGCAGCTCACAATACATAATATACAACATAAACATAAGAGCACACATCACGGAGGAACATCAACTCCACATAAAAAGGCTCAAAACAATTTTGTGCAATTCAAGAAAGTAGCAACACATCTACCAACTCCTTATGCATCAACTTATTATTTCCCATTTCATTGGAGGAACTTCCTTCTCCAAATCATCATATCATATAGGAATTTAATCCACAACATCACTATGCTCAAAACTCTTTACTTCACATAAGTATAGGGGGAACTACCTTCTCCATATTCAATAAGCATCAACACATATATTAAGCAATCAACAAGACATTTCTTTAACAAGACAACATCAAGCCTGCTCATTACAACTCTCATGAAGATAACATTACACAACATCTATGGGTGCAATTTCAACCATGAGAAACAAAGTTCGTGAGAACTCAAAATACACCTTAAGCATGAATTTTCACAAAAATATGCACATACAAGGAAATCATGTCATAATCATCATTCTCATTTCAAACACCAAAGAAATATGGAACTATCTCATTAAAGGACATTATACAACTTTATCATAAGAAATCATTTAAGCATGCACTTCAAATCGACTCATGCAACACAAGCAAGTAGAAATTTATTCACCGACTCATAATGTATCAACCACATAGGCCTTTCTCAAGCTCATAGAAGGAACTACCTTCTCCTAATCATGAGATAATATTTACCCTTTTTATATCATCATAGGGTCCAATATGCAATGTCTTTCAAATGCACACATAGACATGATCAACATTTCTACTCATGAGGCAATTAAGCAATTCATACTAGTTGCACTCCAACATGAGGATTATAGATCATCTACTAGTCTTATCATTTAATCATAATACCGTCAAGAACATACCTGACATTACCATGTTTAGTTGTGTTCAAGGAGGGACTACCTTCTCCTAATCACAACATACACACATGGCATCATAAAACTCATAAGCAAGCATTACACAAAGGTCAATTCATTTAAGGAGAAGTTCTCAACTTCTAACCTAAGCATGCTCATACTCTCTTCCTCATGAAGTCAAGAGTGCATTTATCATAAAAAGATGCATATTGACATGAGAAACATGAATTTTATTACTAAAATTCCATTTTTTATGTATTAAGAATCCTTCAAAACATGCATAACATACGGAGATCATGCAACTCATAATATGCAAGACTCCAAAACATGAACAAGCTACTAGGAACTCTTTGGCCTCAAGCTTGAATAAGAATAGAAGGAAAAGATTAGGATATCAACAACCTTACTACTCACTCATCATCCCCCACTTAGGGTAAACCCATCTAAGAGCACATTAAAGTAATCAAGAAAACTATCACTTACCAATTAAGCACAATGTCCCCCCTCTTGGGATCAAGTTATGCAAACTCCTTTAATCGTTACCTCCTTCATCTCTATGGTAGGAACCATTCTCCACTAAATCTTCACTATACTCCCTTAGGTGAGGATTTCAAGAATCCAAAAAAATGAGTATCTATACCACTCCACTTCATATCTATCACCCAAAATGGTTCTCAGCATGGAGAACTCAAGGAAGTTCAATGTAGAAATGTTAAGGGCACTCAAAACCTTACCATCTAGGCACATTATCCCCCACTTAGAGTGAGCTTAATCAACTCTTTATCACATCACTCTCGTAATTTCTAAAGTCAAAACAAGTCATAGTTAAGTCTCCACATTCCTTACACAAAAAAGGTTCTCAACCATAGAGGATTTCACTTCTAGCCTTATAAAAAAATGAGTTTACTAATTCAACATTAATAGGTACCACTCAAGCACCACTATTCATCAAAATTCATCCTTAGGGGAAACGTAGAAGGGTTTTGACCATGAAACCTTTTCCTCTTTCACTTAGGTTAGATCAAGACAACTCTAGAACATTTAAACCCTTATCATCACTTTTGGTGTAACTTTCCGCTCAACCATGCCTAGGTATTATCTAAACACCCTCTTTGAATGACCATACTTAAGATCAACCTTACAAGACAACTATCCTCTTTAGAGTTGGTCAACATCTATTCTTTTGTCCTTCCCATGAACTAAGGGGTACATGCAACTCTCCAAGTTAACCTTAGAGCAAAACACTATCCCAACTTATGGAACAAAGCCCCTTTTTCCGCTCTTAGGGCAAGCCTACACAAGAACTCTGCTTCACACAAGGACAACCATGAGGCATCACTCATAAAAAAAGGGCAACTTTCAACTCACACTAGTTACCACATTCCTTCAAAACTCCTCAAATCTACACCATGACTTTCTACTATCATTACCCATCACCATAAAACAACTCATCATCCTAAAAAGGATTTCATTCTTACCATAACGACTCTTATCATACGAGAACTACACAACTATACAACATTTTCAATGTAATGCTCCCAACCTCATAGGTCACATATAGCCATAATTGGCATCACAATACGATTTCCAAATCTACCTTCATATATACTCATATAGTCACTACATCATAATAAGCATTAAAACTCACCTTTTCTTCCCTCGATCCTTGCAACATCACCCCTTCCAAGTAATCACATCTAGAAGACCACCAGACAAGGGAAAATAAGAGAGAGATCATTTGGAGTTAAGCTCTACGACATGACACAAGAGTAATGAAGAAACTGAAACTTCTATCGTCCTATAGCCTCTCGCTCATAGATGTGTCGCGACTCACACCGATGAACAAGAATCTACTAGACGTGGCTCATGAGACATTGAATCCTAAGACTATTTTCATAACCTTATGCTCTGATACCAAGTTTGTAACGACCCGAGAGCACCCCTAGTCGTTACCGACGTATTCAACCTCTCGGAGGTCTTATACAAGCCCTTAGCATTCGTCATAACATTTATCATAGAAAAATAGCATAAAATTTAAAACTTTCATAATATAAAACATAAAAACATGAACAACATACTAGAACACACCAACACGTAAAAGGCTAATTTTCGAGCGTCTTGGTCGTCCCTTGACGTTTGACTTCCAAACTCTTTAAAACTGACTTAAAAGGCTATTCTTCATTATTTTAACAAGTTATTAATGCATAAAACCCATGTGAGGCTCTACTTTATCCTACTTCATTTTTGAGCGGTGTTACAGACACCAAAGACAAGACACATACATATACAATAAGTCATGACAAGGAAGTAACTCAGAATACAATCAAAGTATAGCATGATTCTTTACATTGGAGCATTTAAGCCAACATTCTTCATTAGGTTCATTTAGGATACATTCATGCATTTAGAGGACTTTCATACATTTAGTCATTAAGACTTAGAGAACTCACTATAGACCCTTCAAAGCCTACTCGTGCAATGTATAGATAGCATCCCATACTACTACCTACACTTTGTAGTACCTATCAAGTAACTAGAGTGCACATCTCACATGATGGGAATAAGCCTTTAACAGACATAGACCATAAGAGCTAGAACATGGAATACGATGTACTATCCCACATCGTAAGGGTTGGTCTACTTGCCTAAGGTAACCTGGTGCCATTAGATCGGATGGAATCCGCCAGCTAATATCCTATGTGGGCACATAGTTATGGGATAGGAAGATGTTTATTGGAACTCTAACCTATAATTGGAAGAGTTTCCATCTAACTATATACACTCGGTGCTTAGCCTACATTCCCATAGATTATTTCATTCACATTACATTAGTGTGTTAGGGAGGAATGCCCTAGGCTTATCGACCTATAATATATCATTACACAAGGAAGGAATGCTCTAAGCCTATCGATCCATGGTATATTTAAGGATAGCTCTAGAGTCCTCATGAAAGGAATGCCATAAGCCTATCAATACATGGTCCATCATTACATTCTTATACTCATGAAAAGAATGTTACTAGCCTATCGATTCATGGTACATTGACTCATTAAGAAAGGAATGCCACTAGCCTATCGATTCTTGAGTCTTCATTACATTAGATCATTTATGAAAAGAATGCCTAAAGCCTATCAATTCATAGCCATCAAGTCAAGACATATTAATCACTCATATATGAAAGGAATGCCATAGTCTATCGATTCATATTCATCAAGTCAAGACACATTCATTATATAAGAAAAGGATGCATAAGCCTACCAATTCTAGATTCAACATTCCCATTATAGAAACTCTTCACCTTCTATCATCATCATTCATGAGTGTTATATGAGAATATGCTTTCAATAACAGCACATTCACATTATATATTCATATATACAACATCATTATAATACCTCAATTCCTCACACTATCATGATCACAATGTACAAAGTGATTAAACACCTCCACCTTTCAAGTTGATCAACATCTCTAACACAAATCTACCACAACAAGTAATTAGGTCAAACTTTCCCTTTCGAGGCTATGATCACAAATCCTCAATTCACCATAATTAGGCATAGATGTTGATACAATTCAAAAATATAAATCAATCTAGGCATAAATCCATCAACATTCATTCATAATCAACAAACCCACTTCATAAGGCACAATTTAGGAATTGAGAGAAATCATGGGTTCATAGAGTATTTTCATCTTAAATCTTCAATTAAACATCAACATAATCATAATTTATCATTTGAAAATGTTTGATGCAAGAACCCATGAGATTGAGTAAAACCTAGGGTTTTTCATGAACTTGAGAACTTTGAAATTTCTTCGAAATTGACTCTAGGGTGAAAACTAACCCTAGATGAAGGATCACCAGACCTTTTACTTGAAGAATCCCACGGAAATCTACCCAATAGCCTTCATATTCAAGCCCTAAGTCTTCTTCTCCTCTTGGTCTTCGATGGAGTTCTTAAAGAGAAGATATTTTGGGAGAGAGATGAAATCTAAATGAGTGTTTCAATACTCTTAAAATATGGTAAAACACTTAGAATAACCATGCACACACTAATAAGGACTTAGGGTGAATTTACCAATTCACCCCTAGCTTGGTCGTGTCACTTGACAGCAAACAGGTGCCAACCATGAGCCCTTGACTCACGGACCGTATTGTTGGTCCATGGTCTGGGGCTGTGGCTTGGTTTTGGGTCCCTTGACCTACGAAGGACATCTACAGGGCGTGGATCCCTTCTGTAGGTCACCAAACTTTGGCCAACTTTCATCAAATGGGGCAGCCTTGGGGGTTAAGCTTAGGGTCCTCCTCAAGGACCCCTAGGGTGGTCCATGGGGAGTCATACCTTGACGTTTAACCCCTAAACCCCTCAACCATGACTCGAAACAATATACAACAACTTCAAACCTCAAGACAAACTCACACTCACTAGTTAGGCTCTAGTTTTACTAGTTCATTTTTAGGGTCGCTACAATATCCCCCACTTACGAACATTCGTCCTCGAATGACACTTAAAACACATTAAGGGGTAACGACTCAAGACTAGCAGCCCACAATCATGCATGCAACATCAATATAAATGCATAAACATAGGAGGAAACATCAACTCCACATCAAAAGGGCTTAATGCAAACAAAAAGGTAGGAACTACATCTACAAACTCATTATGCATCAACACTACACATTTCTCATTTCATTGGAGGAACTTCCTTCTCCAAATCACGTCATGCTCATCACAACATCATTAAGCACAATATGCAATTTTCTCATAAAAGCACATTATGCAACTCTTTCAAAGACACATTTAAGCATGCTCAACAAGTCAACTCATGAAATATTTAGGCAACTCATCATAGATGCATATCAATATAAGGAACACAATTTGAAAACTCATTTTCTATTTAAACAAGAATTCACCTAGAACATTCATAACATAAGGAGACAATGGAAACTCAATATCACACATGACTCCAAAACATGAAACAAGCTACAAGGAATTCTTGGTCTCAAGCTTGAATAAGAATAGAAGGAAAGAGATAAGGATATCAACACTCTCAACAACCTTACTATTGAACATACCATCCCCCACTTAGGAGAAAACCCAACTACGGCTATCATGAAACAACAATGGATCTCTTCACAACAAAAGGAAATATAACTTACCGGTACCTTCATACAGATTAGCTCCTTTGTCCTTGTTAGCTTGAAGCACATAGAAACGGTTCTTCTTTGGAGCATTAGGATTCGGGACATCATAAGGAGCTTGTTTGGCCTCCCTTCCTCTAGTCGTAAGAGTACGACAATTTCTCACTTGATGATCACTTTTTCCCCACCTATAGCACCCACTAGTACCGGCTAGGCACTTCTGATGATGCCTCTTCCCAAAAGTGGCACAAAGAGTCTTAGAAAATTCAGACCCACCACCTTTATCATCATGAGCCTTAGGAGAACTTGAAGAATCTTGGTTAGGAGCTCTCTTCTTGAACCTAGATTGACCTTGCTCATCAGATATACCCCTCTTCAAATCCCCATTCATTTTCTTAAGTTTGAACTCCTCATTAGATTAAGCATACACAACAAGTCTAGAGATATTCATATCATCATGGAGCATCGCCGTGCGACACTCTTCCTTAACTTGGTCGGATACACCTGTAACAAACCTACTCATCTCATCTCTAGGGTTAGACCCCAAAGATGGAGCATACTTAGACAATAGGGTAAACTTTAAGGAATACTCCTCCACACTCATAGTACTTTGTATAAGGTTTATAAACTCCTTCCCCTTAACCTCCCTCTTCTCACGGGGAAAGTACTTACTAAGGAAAGCTCTCCTAAACACCTCCCATTCTATAGGAACAACTTTAACCTGCCTATTGGCTTTCCATTGAGTAAACCACACTTGGGCCACGTCTTTCAATTAGTAGGAAGCCAACTCCGCCTTCTGCCTAGAAGTTACTCCCATAACATTGACTATCTTATAAACTTCATCCACGAATTCTTGGGGATATTCTACCACTGTAGAGCCAAGAAAAATAGGAGGATTCAACCTCACAAAGTCTCTCAATCTTGAGCCCATGGTACTCTCAATAACATTCACCCTAGGCCCCACATCCCGGTTAACTTGAGTCGTCAAGGCTTGGGCTAGGGTTAGAAAAGACGACCTTATCTCTTCATTAGTCATGTCCGGGGGAACCACTGAAACTTCATTCTCTTGATTGCCTAGACAAACTTGGTCACCTTGAGGACCTTGATCACCTTGGGGGATGAACTCCCACATTCACCATCTCCTTTTCTGCCCTCCTTGGGTTAGCCCTTGTATTCATATCCTACAAACACAAAAGAAGGATTAGGATAAGGACATTTATAAAGCTAAACTCTAAGGCACGACTTCAAGAATATGAAAAAAGTGTAACTTTCTAACGTCCTATAGCCTCTCGCTCATAGATGTGTCGTGACTCACACCGATGAACAAGACTCTACTAGACGTGGCTTGTGAGACATCAACCCTAAAACCATTCCCAAAACATTATTCTCAAATACCATGTTTGTCACGACCCGAGAGCATCCCTAGTGGTAACATGGCGTACTCGACCCCAAAGGGGTCTAATACAAGCCTCATAGCTCATTCATTGCATAGACAATAGAAATAGTATGGAATTAAAACTTTTTATTTAAAACCATACGATTCAAAATGTTCAATACTCATAGAAATCTTTCAAAAGACATAGTAGAAGACTAAGTCTCACATGGCCATCTTAAACAAACTTTAACAAACTAGGGTCACGACCCTTTACAATAGAAGTCTTAACAATAGTCTTAAAACATAAAGAACTAGAAACAATAAAAGTCCTTGTCCTCGACCTATGAGGACATACCAAGTCTTGGAGGAAACTCTATTCCAAGCAATTCAATTCCTAGCTAGAATCAATCACTTGCCGGAACCTACACTTGTATTAAAAATAAGATAAATATGGGTTAGCAGACAAAACTGTACTAAGTATGATGACCACGCAAAAACATGCTTAAAAAGGGACATTTTGTTGAAAGTCATGCTTTTATGCCAGTTTTGTAAAACTTCATGAACATTGATACAAGAGGCATAATATAAGTCACAACCAACATACAAAGTCACATAATTCACATTTGAGAAAAAAATCACAAATAACCCTTTACCTTCACCTTGAGCCTCCACCTTAAGTAGCCCTCAAGCTATACCTTGTGCAATGTATGGGTAGCGTCCCATACCACCACCCACACTAAGGCACCACCTTAAGGTCACCCAATAGTGAACTTACCATTCAACCTTTCCACCTTTACACAATAAAGCATTTAAGAGACATAAACAATACATGAATCACATCATCACATTAAGACCAACATCTAAGAAAACTCTAAATCATACTTGTACAATGTGTAAGTAGCATCCCATACTATTAGTACTCACACTAAGTACTCCTTTGAAGTAACCATAGACAAGGCACATTCATATACAATAAAGTAACTCATAATACAATCCAAGTATAAAATGTATCTTTACATTTGCGTATTGAAGCCAACATTTTTCATTAGGTTCATTTAGGAAACATTCATGCATTTAGAGGACTTTCATACATTTAGTCATTAAGACCTAGAGAACTCACTATAGCCCCTTCAAAGCCTACTCGTGCAATGTATAGATAGCATCCCATATGAATACCTACACTTTGTAGTACCTATAAAGTAACTAGAGTGCACATCTCACATGATGGGAATAAGTGTTTAACCGACATAGACCATGAGAGCCAGATCATTGAATCTGATGTACTATCCCATATCATAAGGGTTGGTCTACTTGCCTAAGGTAAACCGGTAACATTAGCTCAGATGGAATCCACTAGATAGTATCCTATGTGGGAACATAATTATGGGATAGGAAGATGTTCATTGGAAATCAAAGCTAACGTTGGAAGAGTTTCCATCTAACCATATCCAGTCGATGCTTAGCCTATATTCCCATATATTATTTAATTCACATTACATTAGTGTATTAGGGAGGAATTCCCTAGGCCTATCGACCCATAAAATATCATTACACAAGGAAGGAATGTTGTAAGCCTATCGATCTATGGTACATTTAAGGATAGCTCTAGAGTCCTCTTGAAAGGAATGCCATAAGCCTATCGATTCATGGTCCCTCATTACATTCTTATAATCATGAAAGGAATGCCACTAGCCTATCCATTCATGGTACATTGACTCATTAAGAAAGGAATGCAACTAGCCTATCGATTCTAGAGTTTTCATTACATTAGATCATTTATGAAAAGAATGCCTAAAGCCAATCAATTCATAGCCATCAAGTCAAGACACATTGATCACTCATATATGAAAGAAATACCATAGCCTATCGATTCATATTCATCAAGTCAAGACACATTCATTATATAAGTAAAGGATGCATACGCCTACCAATTCTAGATTCAACACTCCCATTATAGAAACTCTTCACCTTCTATCATCATCATTCATGAGTGTTAAGTGAGAATATGCTTTCAATAACAACACATTCACATTCTATACAAGATCATCATTCTATCATTGAAATCACATGTATATCCTTCACATTAAACATTCATATATACCGTGAGTCTATTCACGGACCATGTTGTTGGTCCGTGGTCTAGGGCTGTGGCTTGATTTGGGGGCTCTTCACCTACCGAGGCCATCCACGAGGCATGGACCCCTTCCGTAGGTCACCAAACTTTGGCCAACTTTCATCAAATGGGGTAGCCTTGGGGGTTAAGTTTAGGGTCCTTCTCAAGGACCCCTAGGGTGGTCCATGGGGATTCGTACCTTGACATTGAACCCCTAAACCCCTCAACCATGACTCAGAACAACATACAACAACCTCAAACCTCAAGACAAACTCACACACTCACTAGTTAGGCTCTAGTTTTACTAGTTCATTTTTAGGGTCGTTACATATTATCTATGCAACTTTATTTGTCCTCATCGTAGCCACACATTCATTTTTGTTCGATTATGAGCACTATTCAAGTCATCGGTATTGATCAAAACCGATACTCAAATTTGAAATAGAACAACCACATTTAATAGAAACAAGAGGTGGCACAATTATTTTAGGAAGGGTCCAAAAATTATTTACAATTCAAAACAAGGAGCCACAAGCTCAATCATCCAGAAAAATAGTTCAACACACAATTATAGCTCAAAACCCAATACATACACAAATACAAAGTGTAACAAAAGGTCACAAAAGGTGGTGTTCACCCCACTACAAATAAAAATCATTTGTCCTCAAATGCAAGAGAAAATATCCACAAGTAAAAATAAAGTAAGACAGAGAAGGAGGTAAAAAAGGGATCATGTCTACTCAATAACTCCATCTGTCTGGGCATCAGTGTCTGGTGCATCAATCTAGACTTGGGCATCAGTGCTCGGAATTAACTCAGAAGGAACAACTCCACTAGATCCACCCATAGATGCCTCTGTCAGCGATGTCTGGATCACCGACTACACGATCATCTCCTCAAGATCTGGCAAGTCTCTATATATGCTCTCCTCCCTGATCTCTATCAGCTCCTCATCAGTCTCTGCCTCTGACTCATCAACTATTGCATCATCCATAGGCACATCTCTGGTGGTAGCTAGTGGAATCTCAGAAGTCTCAGGAACATCCAAATCATCTGCAGCCTCTAATAATGAAGTGAAGTCAGTAGACTTTAGATAGTCTATATCCTTCCTCAAATCAACAACTTCGGCTTCCAAAGCCATAACCTCAAAGGTCTCCCCTTGTCTACTCTCTCGTGGTGAGAGTATCAATGAAAGTCTTAAGGGGGGTCAGTGCAGCAATGATAACACTTTCAATCATCCAAGGGATGAATATCTCTAGATAGGTCGCCCTCACGTCAGCTGAATAGGCCAGATGTCCCATATTTAGGATCATCGCCTGAGTAATCTTGGATTGCTTGGAGGAAGTGGAGGTGCCTGGAGCCTGTGAAGAAAAGGAAGGGGCAAAAGTACTTGAATGCCCGGAGGCCGGAGTAGGAAAAGATGCCTCTGCAGGTATCGAATCTATATCCCCCTCCGGGGATGTGTCCATCAGAGCTGCCCTCGTCCTGTCAGCCTTTTCTCTAGTATACTCGGCCTCAATGTGCTAGATGTCAGTGGAGAAGGATGGGGTAACCTCAAAATATCTCGCAGCATCCCGGGGCACTCCAGCACACGGCACAACTTCGTGATCAGGACTGGGAATGGGAAAGAAGTATGCCTCTATTTGGCCCTCATGACTATCTCCTGCTTAATGATAAGGCCCAGGTCAATGCGTCTTTTGGATATGATAGACCCAAGGCATGCCGTCTTAGAAGAGACTTGTTCTGGGATGGCATAATGGTGTTGCTGATAAAGCCAACCCAAAACCAGGCAACAATACTTAGGTCTCTCTTCTCAATGGGGACTCCTGCCTCGATCCACCTCGAGGTGGTATCGAAAATCAGAGGTGCTGGCCATCCCTTTAACTCATCTAATGATCAAGCGATAGGTAATCCCTCGTAAGGACTTGAAGAATGTAGAGCTCTGTCCAAAACAGTGGTAATGTACTCACTGCTACACCCAACTTCTTTGCCCTGGACCATGACTGATTTAACCGGTCTGAACTCATTGGCCTTCTTCTTACTCTTGGAACCAGATCACCATATTCCATATAGAACTCCTGGGCCTAGTGAACTGCTCGAATCTATGGAAATAGAGGGTGTCGCTCACATCAGCATACTTGCCCTCAAGGCCTTCTGTCGAAAGTAATTTCTTCTCGAGGATGGTTGATGAGTCCATGTTTTGGACTCTTTTAGAGCCTTATTTTGCTAGATTTATTGTCCTCAAATGCATATTTTTGTCTCAACAACTGATGAAAAGTCTTGAGTTTCAGGTATTTGGAGTTAGAGGCAAAACATGGACACTATTAGGCAAAAAGGAACAAGGCAGCTGAAATGATGAAGAAAAGACATCCTGAGGATTGATGAGTCCACAAATTGGACACATTTAGGGCTATATTTTGGTAGAATTAGTGTCCTCAAATGCATTTAAAGTTTGAGGGAAAGAATGGACACTACTTAGCAAAAAGGAACAAATGCAGCTGGAAAGAACGAAGAAATGAAAATCTAAATCGGCAAAAGATCTTAGTCTCGCCTTTTGCTCCAGTATACTGAGCCCTGAATGAAAGGATCAAATCGGCGGTGAAAAGGAGCAGTCAACGTGTCGCCAAACAGTTCTGCAAAGCAGTACTTTGTCGCCCAATGATCTAAAACATGACGATGCTGAAGACTAATGCAAGATTGCGATAAACTACACCAAAGGGTGCATCGCCGAGTTAATCAGCGATTCTGACTAATGTCGCCGAGTGATCCGCTGCAGCACAAATTTTTGAAAATTATAAATATTTGTTGAGAGTTGCAGCTTAGTATCAGATTTTTAAGAATTTTTAATATTGAACTTTTAGCTTTTATTTTTGAGTTCTAAATTTGGAGAGGGTTTTGAAGAACTTGAAGATTCAAAGTGTTTCATCTCCAAGAATTTGGGCTTGGGTCTTTTGGATTCCTCACTCTTGACTTATTTTGAGACTTAATACCCATTTGAATGCAAACTCATTTTGGTATAAATTTGTATCTCTTTAGCATGTCTAGCTAAAACCCAAATTCTTGGGGTGTGATTTTGCGAATATGGGTTAGATTAGTTGTTGGGTCTTGCTTGTTGATGGTTTATTTGTTGTTTTGATGTGATTTTGTTTAGTAGTTGTGGTGGAACTTAATAAAATTGTAGTTGCAAATACGATTTCACCTTTGTGTTTTCGACCTGCTCGAGAGAAAAGACGTAAATCCATATTTGTACTTTTCTTTATTTTCACTATTTTTGCTGATTTTTGCTTACTTGTTACAAACCCCCATTGTTAATTGACACTTTTGAGTCACCCCTTAGATGTAATATGTTCATTTATGTTTTTAACTATGACTAATTAGAACTTAATTTTATTTATCTATTAATTTTCAAGCCCACTCCCTTGGGACTTGATCCCAACCCTTGGTTGGGTTATTATACTATTGTACGATTGTAGACACTTGAATTGGAAGTTGTTTCTTGATTACACAAACATCAAAATCGCGCCGCTGCCGGGGTGTGGTGTTACTTGAGAATTCATAGTTAAGTAAAATTTTTGTTCTTCTTAGTTGTAGTTTACTTACTTAATTTGTAGTTTTGTTTTTCTTGTTGTATTAAAGTAGAGGAAGTGAGTATTGCGAGCAGCACTCGGGAGCTAATGGAGTTTCTTCCATTAGAGATAATGATATTTCGGGAGCGTATCCTCACCTTCAAGCAATTGGAAGGTGAACGGAATCACAAGTCATGAGCAAGATTTAATGAACTAATCACTCAATGCCCAACTCATGACATTCCCGACATAATCCTCCTTGACTGTTTCTATAGAAGTCTTGGTCCCGAAAACAAGAGATTGGTCGACCAACTCATTCCGGGAGGCATTGCGAAACAACCATATGTGATAGCAGCTCAACTGCTTAATCAAATGGTAGAAACAAACCAAAAAGTAGAAAAGGACTTCATGTTGGCCACCCTAATGACTCAGATGGATGACTTAGCCAAAAATATGGTAAAGATCGAAGTCTAGTGTAAGAGGAAGGATAAATACATCCCTTCTAATGAGTGAAGAAGTCTCAAGGATAATGAGGTTAAACGCCTTGAGGGAATGTTCTCAATCATTCTCCACAAGGTGACTGAGCAAGATAGAGGGCTGGAAGGAATGAAGGAAGACATTGAAGGAATGAAACGGATAATTTAGTCTCATTGCAGAGCTGTCCAACTGCTCGAGAACCTCATGAGTCATGCATTACCTGATCTCCAATTGCAACAAAATAAGGGGTTGCCTAGTGATACTATGGCTAACCCCAAAAATGGAGTTTGAGTGCTAACTTGCATCATGCCACGACGTTAACTAAGGCGCTACTTGAGAGGCAGCCCAAGGTTTTAATTGCTTTTATTTATGTTATGGCAAAATAATGGGGTGTTGTTTGTACAGGTTGAAGTGTGGAAGGTGTTCAAAAAATTGCAGGGTGGCGAGCAACAAGCCCATTCCATGAATCACCGAAGATGTCGGCGAGCCCAACCTAATCCGCCATTTAACGCAAGACATTCAAATCGGAGTCTGTAAACCTTGGTGAGCTCAAGAAATTATTGGCGATTCGCCGATCCTGTAGGCGACCTCGACGTGGACCGTCGTTTGAACACCACATTAACTGGAGGTCCTGTAAAACTCAGTGAGGTGAATGACTACTCAGTGAAATACCGAGAAGTTCGGCGATCATGACTAATGTCACCAAATTGTCAAGAATAGGATGGTTTTTCGGGCCACAAGTTTAAAAAATTCTAATTCATTCACTTTCCCTCACTTGTTATATTTCCAAACTTACACCTGAACTCTAGTCTCTATATTTATTGCATTGTTAGAATATTATTAGTGTTGATTTGTGCTCGGAGTTGGATTACATTGCCGCCTAGCATTTCAAAGTACTTTAATCAGTATAAAAGGTTGGTTTTTCCAGAACCCCGAGGCTACTTTGAAAAATTTGTTCTCTTATACAATTGGGCTTATCGAATTGATGTGTGCCAAATTCGATTGGGTTGTTGAAATGCCAAATTCGATTTGTAAATCCTGTCTATCTTATCTTGATCTTTGTGCCCATTTTGTTGCACGTAAAAATGTGTTAAATCTTGTGGGTTTGTGTGTGCGTGGTGATTATCATGATTAAGAGTTATGGGTCTGAACTTAATTGTCGTAGTGCATAGTTTAATTGTGTTTTTTGGGGTTGCGGAGTTGAGGTCGAGAAGATAGATGGAAAGTAGGCACGATGGGCCGATTGGCGAGCTGGGTCAAGCTTGCCAAACCACTCTGTGGTTCACCTAATAATCCCATCTCGCCTTTAATTTTATGCTACTTGAGATATAGATTCTGTAACTTTTAGCGAGAAGTCTCTGATCGCCTAAAGCATTCGGTGACTAGCAGAAAGTCTCCTCGATCGCCCTTTGTCTGCACCCCCCTAACCCTTATTGCACTGTATCTTTTGGTGGATAAAATCCTGCTCGCCAAATGAACTCGGCGATTCGCCGATCTATTCGGTGAGATAATCTGTAATTATGTCCCTATGAATTTCATTTAGTTGTTTTAACTTCTTCCAAATTTTTTTGCAGAAATGGCTAGAACTAAATTGCAGGATAAAGCAGGTCACCCCAAGGTAAAACAAAAGGGATTAAAATCAACGAGGCTGCAGCTGCATCCAGAAGCAAGGTTGCTAAACTTTCTACAACTGGTAGGAAAGGCAAGGGCAAGGATAAGACCCTTGAACTATCAGATGCAAGCACTGTCAGTGATGACTTTTATAGAAATGACCCAACCAATCTAAAAGTGAAGATGTGGGTTCTGATGAGGATGATATGTTAATAGCACAGAGGACTGAGTGGCGAACTAAGAAACTGAATGATCCATCCAGGGTCAGAAATACCCAGCCTACCACTCCTACATCTCCAGTTCCAGAGCAGGAAATGGTGTTAGTGCCTCCAGTACAGGGTCCTCCCCCTAAGTCAATGAATCAAGTAAAAGCTGAGGGGCTGAGAACAATTCTAGAGGAAAAGTGGCTGTCCATAGACGGGGTTATAGACATGCACCCAGAGATGATGGAATGCTCGAGATACCATAAGTTCCAAAACTTCACTATGCACCGCGGCCCTTATTTTCCAAATTGGGTAAGATAGTTCTACAGTGCATACAGTGCCCTAATACCACAGAAAAAGCAGCTAGCAGCAACCTTCAAAGAAGTAGACTACGTGGTTGTTAGAGGCAGGAGGGTGAAGTGTGATAGTGAGGCGATTAATGTGGTCTTGGGCATGGCCACAAATATTAGGGATCACTTCCAGCACTTGATCAGAATAAAGAAATTGGATAATATGAAAAAGTGGTTAGCCCCGCTAATTTCAGACGAGACTCCGAAGTGGTTGGCGGAAGGAGTTCCAATTGAAAAGAAAGAACTAAATGTAGCAACAAGGTTCTGGTTCAGTTTTATTAGTAGCACAATCATGCCATCCCAGAATGAGTCGATTTTTTGCCCTGCCAAGGCATCTTGCCTGGGCTCCTTCATAGAGGAAACTTGGATAAACTTGGGTTAAATCATCGCTTCAGAGATACTCATGCGTGCAAGGCAGAGCCAAACCTCACTTTCATTCCCAGTATTGATCACACCATTGTGCAAACAAGCTTAGGTACCTTAGAGTGCCAAGAAGGATGTGGAAATGATGCCCACAACCTCTACTGATATCCGGAGGATCGAAGCCGAGTACCTTAAGGATCAAACAGAAAGGAAGAAGGCAACATTGGTGGAGTTAGTAAACACATAATCATCACTAAGACCTACTGTTGCTGATGCAAGGTCTCCCAGACCCACTGATGTTGCTGCTATTTCCCGGCCTCCACTCACCCAGGCTTCCCTACTCCGGATGGGATAGCTTTCCCTTTCTGCTGACTGTGAGGCTGCCAGTCTAGACGCCTCTGTTCCAAGCATGATCCAAATTGTCCTAGCTGATGTTGTGACTCTAAAGACTACCATTGATTCCCTAGCGGCCAGGATAGAAATGTGTGAGCACAACTAAGAGGACACAGAGGAGATGACGGCTTTAAAAGCTGCCATTGCTAAGTTGTGAAAAAATGTAGACCACCTGATGTCCACCGATGTGTCCATGATCTTTGGAACAGTGGAAATTCCAGACGTGCATGAGATTCCTTAGACCACCACTGGACATGGGGATAGAGTGGAGCAGACAGCTGATTCAGAGTTAGAAGCAGATACTGATAAAGAGATGTAGGAGGAGATTGAGGGACTTACAGATGAAGACTTGACCGAGATGGAGACAATTATGATAGATACTGCTCTGCAAGCTTCCTTATCACCTATTGCTGGATTCAGTGGAGCAGGTCCTTCTTGAGTCACTCCAGGCACTGAAGCCCAGATAGATGGAGTGACAGATTACCCAAGCTCACTTCTCTACCTCCATCTCTGTCCTACATTATTTTACATTCATAATATTATGTTACTTGTATTCGAGGACAAACGCTTTTTATTTGTGGTAGGGTGAGGCTTACCTTTTGTGTGCTATTTGTTACTCATGTTGTTGTGTATATATTTGGGCAGTTCTATTTAAAAATTGTGTTAATACTGCTTTCTGTAGATGTATGAGCTTATGGTTCGTTTTATTTTAAAATTCCAAAATGATTTTGACCCTTCTGAAATTTTTTTGCCACCTCTTGTGTGTTGAATGTGACTGTTCTTTTGCAAAATTTAAGTCTTGATTCCGATCAATACCGATGACTTCAATAGTGCTCTCAATTGAACGAACATGAATGCACGGCTACGATAAGGCCAAATGAAGTCA
The DNA here is from genome assembly GCA_036250505.1 of Solanum acaule. Classification (NCBI taxonomy): domain Eukaryota; kingdom Viridiplantae; phylum Streptophyta; class Magnoliopsida; order Solanales; family Solanaceae; genus Solanum; species Solanum acaule. Next base: position 24,286 of record JAJOOR010012084.1, read on the forward strand.
CATAGACAATATGTGAACTCTTTGCATCTCGTTGTGATTAGCCATGTATCAAATTGATTCTCTTGTGATGACCGTTGCACACTAGCGAATGTGTGGAGTCTTGTTTGACTTTAGTGTCGATGTCTTGTGTGATGAGCCTACTGTGAACCATGCAAGATAGATCCTAGAATTTGCCCCGTTGGTCCGATCAACTAAGGGAAGTGAACTCTTGATATGATCTTAAGAAATTTTAAAGAATGTGAACCAATTTGACATATACCTCTTTTGTGACCAACCTTGTGAGTGTGTGAACCTCTCTTGAACACCATTGCCTTACCTTTCTTTGGAAGAAACTTGATGAAATCATAACCTTTATTTATCCATTACCCATAATCCTTATGAAGTTGTGGTTAGTTTGAATAGCCAACTTAGGCCAAAAGCCTAAGTTGGGGGTGTGGTAAAAAGAAAAGGTAAATCAAGAAGTGCAAGAAAGTCCTTCTTACCCGTGATTTTTTAAAAAGAAATGGAACCTGCCATACAAAAAAAAAAAGAAAAAAGAAAAGGAATGAAAAAAGAAGTGAAAATAAAGTTGTGAAAACACTAAGAAAATGGGGTCTCCAAAAATCTATGGGACGTGAATAACAGGATGACTTATGAGCACTAAATAGAATGATGAAAGAAGAGGAAATGAAGTGTTGTGAGTACCACATTTCATGAGGATGAAAGTCACTGAGCCTAAATGACCATACCTTTGCACTCAGTCTAATTACAAGCCTTGAAAAGACCTTTTTGATCTTGAGTAAGTTGAAACAAATGTTGATCGGAAAATACGGGCAAACCTATGGGTAAAAGCATGCATTGTGTTATTCCTTGTGAGAGTGAGCGTTGCATTTGATTCCGGAACCCTAAATTGCAATCCATTGTGTGTGAATATGGAATCACTCATTGTGTGAGGGCATTTGAACACTTTGGTCGAGCTTGAACTTGCATTTGAAGCAAGTATTGTGAGCATGAGATTCTTTGGTATTAGTGTGTCACAACTTGAATCTTTAGGTACACATTTGATCGTTGCATAAGTAAATTGAGTCTTGTTGTGTGCATTCATGATTGAGTCTTGTGTAGCATTGTTCGAGACACCCATTTTGAACGACTGAACTTGAGTTTGCTTGAGGACAAGCAAAAGTTTAAGTTGGGGGTGTTGATGAGTCCACAAATTAGACTCATTTAGGGCAATATTTTGATAGAAGTAGTGTACTCAAATGCATAATTTGTCTCAATATCTGATGAAAACCCATAAGTTTCAGGTATTTGGAGTTTGACGGAAAGCATGGACAATACTTAGCAAAAAGGAACAAAGGCAGTTGAAAAGAACGAAGAAATGAAGATCTGTGGATCGTCGAACCCATTTGGTGAATCGCCAAAAGAACTTAGTCTCGCCTTTTGCTCTAGTATGCAGAGCCCTGAAGGAAATGATCAAATCGGCGGTGAAAAGGAGCAGTCGGCATGTCATCGAGTAGTACTATGTCGCCCAATGATCCAAAACACGACGATACTGAAGCCTAACGCAAGATGGCGATGAACTACACCAAACGGTGAATCGCCGAGTTGATCGGCAATTCCAACTAATGTCGCCGAGTGATCCTCTGCAACACAGATTTTTAAAAACTATAAATACTCGGTGAGAGTTGCAGCTTAGTATCAGATTTTTAAGGATTATTAATATATAATTTTTTGCTTTTATTTTTGAGTTCTAAGTTTGGAGAGGTTTATAAAGAACTTGAAGATTCAAAGGGTTTCATCTCCAAGAATTTGGGCTTGGGTCTTTTGGATTCCTCACTCTTGACTTATTTTGAGACTTAAATCTTCATACCCATTTGAATGCAAACTCATTTTGGTATATATTTCTATCTTTTTAGCATGTCTAGCTAAAACCACAATTCTTTGGGTGTGATTTTGTGAATATGGGTTGGGTCTTGCTTGTTGATGGTTTATTTGTTGTTTTGATGTGATTTCGTTTAGTAGTTGTCGTGGAACTTAATGAAATTGTAGTTGCAAATACGATTTCACCTTTGTGTTTTCGACTTGCTCGAGAGAGAGGACGTAAAACTAAGACTGCTAAATTGATGGCTGGTGGGAGTGAGTTGACATGAGGTTCAGCTCGAGAGAGTGAACCCTAGTCTCATTCCCACACACTCAACTCCAGATTCCTTCGCAGCACACTTTGTGACAACTATAAATACATTTTTGAATGTTTAGTTTAGTATGCATTGAATATCAAACATTATTTTCATTTTTTAGAACTTAGAGTTTTGGAGACATTGTTCCTTAGCTTTGAAGATTTGAAGATTTCCATTTCTAAGCAATTGGAAGTGGGTATTGAAGATTCTTTAACTTAGACGTGTGAAAAGACAATGTCGATCATACCCACTTGATGGAAACACTCTTCGGTATCGATTTCTATCTCTTTACTATGTCTAGCTAAAACTCCAATTCTTCGAGTGTGATTACGTGAATATGGGTTGAATTTGTTGTTGGGTATTGCTAATTGATAGTAAATTTGTTGTTTAAAGGTGATTTCATTTAGTAGTTCTATTTGAATTTATTGGGTTGTAGTTCCAAATACAATTTTATCTTTGTGTTTTTGACTTGCTCGAGAGAGAGTTTTTAATACCAAAACTACTGAATCGATAGTTAGTGGTTATTGGGTTATCATGGGTTCAGCTCGAGAGAGTGAATCCTAAACCTCTCCCACACATTCAGTTCGAGATAGTGAATGGACTAAAGCAAATGATGTGCTAAAATGCTGTTTATCGGTGTTCGAGAGAAACTTGTTTGATTCGGGGTAAATTGTTCGATAGAAAATTTACCCCATTAAAGTCTAGATTAGTTACCAATTTACAACGATTTACTATCAATAGCATATCCCTGGTTGTGTATTTTTGCCCATAATCCTATCACATCCTAATAATCCCGTCTTCATATTCATATTTCTATATTATTTGCTGCGTCTAGTTGATAATTGTCTACAAAACCCCCATTGATAATTGACACTTGTGTTAACCTTTAATTTGATATGTTTTTCTTCGTATATATATTTAGCTATAATTGACTTGAGTGAAGTTCTTTCTTTTATCTTGATTCTCGATTACAAACCACTCCCTTAGGACTCGACCCCAACTCACTAGTTGGGTTATATTACTATTGAACGACCGTGGACGCTTAGTATTGGATGAAGCACCCAGATACGTCAAATCAAAATGGTGCCACTGCCGGGGAGTAGTGTTAATTGAGAATCTTTTGTTAAGTTGTTAGTTATAGTGATACTTACTTTATTCTTAGTTTAGTTTTGCGTGTTATGTATTGAAAATAAGAAGCATGAGCGTGAACGATAACAATGGCAGCCAAGTAGGCCATCAACATGACATCGGAAACCTCAACGATGTCAACGAGCCTCATGCTAATGACCCCCATCTCATGAGCGGTATTGGTGCCATTCACTTGCTTCCAGCGGAAGGGATTGCGGTATTTCAAATCACAAGTACTATGTTGCAACTCTTGCAACTAAAAGGGATTTTTAGTTGTTTGGCTCATGAGCACCCTCATGAGCATATTATAAACTTCGTGGATGTATGCAGACCATTCTCCTTCAAGAAAATCTCCCAAGAGTCCGTCCGGTTGAGGTTTTTCCCGTTCACTTTGATGGGAGAGGCGTGCAAGTGGCTGGCTGAATTGCTACGTGAATCAATCACTTCATGGGAGGAGTTGGTTACCTCATTTCAAGTGTGATTTTTCCCTCTCTCGAAGATGATGACTCTTCCGGATAGCATTTAGAGCTTTAAGCGTCTAGAAGGCGAGCCAATACACGAAACTGGGCTGCATTTCAAGAAGTTGGTGCTTCAATACCCAACCCATGGCTTGCCTGATAACGTGTTGCTGTTGTATTCTTGCTGGAGTCTTGACTCGGTAAATAAGAGTGTTGTTGACCATAGACAGGGCGTCGTATTCCCGTGAAGACCAGGTCTCCCCTCTCACATTAAAGTTGACTAAGGAACAGATGGAGAAGGACTAAGAGAGGGATTAAAACATGTCCAAGATGATGACACCACTTCATTTTTCGTCTAAAAATGTCATGGGAGCTGGTGCTCGAAGTGTCAATGTCGTGGGTGTCGGGTGTGCTAATCCGGATGAGTCCAAGTTTGAGGACTTGTATAATGAAAAGGTAAATTTCCTAGCCAACCAAAGCGGTGGTTATCATTTAAACTACCCGAGGCAAGGTTGTAACCAAGGTTGCGCTAGGGATGAAGGTTGGAAATATCGAGATTGTGAATGGAGGGACCATAATCCAAATTGGAAGGATGGGGAGAAGGATAGGTATGTACCTCCCCATGAGTGCCAAAAGCCAAAGCATTCAGAAGGTGGTAGGTCTTAGTATATGCTCTCTCGTATCCTCAACAAAGTTGAAGGGACATACAAGATTTTAAAAGAGACTAAAGAAGATGTGTCTACCCTTAGCCAGACCGTCACCTCCCATTCAGTGTCGATAAAGCAGCTGGAGACCCAAATGGGTCATATATCATCTAATCTCAACCCTAGATAGCAGGGGGTTTACGTAGTGATACTATGGCTAACCTCAACAATGAGGTTTAAAGGTGGACTTGCGTCATGGCGCGATGTTAACTAAGACACTGATTGGGAGGCAATTCAAGTTTTCTTATTTGTTTTTCTTTCTTTGTTTGGAATAACAGTGTGTTGGTTGTGCAGGTTAATGTGTGGAAACTGTTCGGAAAGAGGGAAATTGGTGAGAAAAAGGTCCAGTCGGTGCATCGCCGAAAGGGATGGTGACCCCGACGCAGACCGCCATTTGACTCAAGACAAATTTAACTTGGAGTCTATAACTTTCGGCAAAAACCAGGAAATTATTGGTGAGTCGCCAACCTAGTTAAGGACCTCGATATAGTTCGCCGTTTGGATCTCCAAATCAATTGGAAGTCTTGTAAAATTTAGCGAGGTAAGTGTCTACTCGGCACTTCACCGAGCGACTCGGCGAGTAAGACAAATGTCACCGAACGGGCGAAAACTAGACGATTTTTAACGCTAAAAGGTTATACGTTTCAAACTCCTTCACTTATTCTCTCTTTAAAGCTTCACAAGCTCACACCTGTACGTTATTCTCTATATTTTTGCATTCTCTAAGTGTTTTAGTCATTGATCTGTGCTCGGAATTTGGATTACATTGCCGTGTACTGATTCAATCTTAACCAAATTATCATTAAAGGTTGGTTTTCCGATCCCCTAGTTTATTTTTGACATTTTGAACTCTTATGCAAATGATCTTATAGTGTTGTCCTGTGCTGGGCCTCTATGATAAAATTAGTATGCTTAAATGCCGATTTTAATATGAATATCTTGCCCGTAATGATATGAATGTCGAAATCTCGTAGCTTGGTGCATTGAAATATATTAAAATTCTATGGGGATAGTGCTTGTATGATATGGGTCTTGTTTGAATTTGTGTTGTGCATGCTTTAATTTTGTATTGGGAGTTGCGGGGCTGATTTCGAGAAATTGGGTTAAAAATACGCACGTTGGTTCGTTTGGCTAGTTAGGTCGAGCTCGCCGAACCATTCGGCGGTTCGTCTAATGTCACCATATCGCCTTCTTTTTCATGCTTTATTTCATGTGGTTCTGTAACTTTTACCGAGAAGCCTGAGGTCTCCGACGGCACTTGGCGACTCGCCGAAATCTTTCTTGATCGCCCTTTGTCTGCACCCCTGAACCCTTTTTGCATTGTAACTTTCGTCGAGCTAACTCTTGCTCACCGAAAGATGTTGGCGCTTTGCCGAAAGGCCCCCATTGCCAAATTGCCATAGCTTTAAAGACGACCCTTTAGGAAAGCCCGACCTAGCTTGCCAATGTAATTTGGAGACTCACCGACTGTTTCGGCGAGTCTGCTTGCAACTGAATTTCTGTGCTTTTGTTCGAATGTTTTCTAACTTTGTCTCGATGCTTTGCAGACAAGGCTAGACCGAAAGTTGCTGGGAAAAAATGTGCCACCCTAAAAGATAAGAGCACGAAATTTCAAATGGAATGAAGGGAGGTCAAATACTCCAAAGAAGGACAAACAAGAACCTCCACATGGAGACCCCTCTCTGACAGGAAGACTACTCCCCGAGACCCCTCTATTCCTTAATGGGCCCGAGGACTCTATGCAGCTATGCATAATTTCTTGGCGGATACACCTGTGGCAGCGCCTAGTGAATCTGGTGCTATTGTTCCTTTTGAGGTTAATACGGGCACAAATGTCCAAGTCCAGACTGATGCACTGGGCACTGATCCCCAGACAGATGGAGTGACTGAGTAGACATGATCCCTTCTTTACCTCCCTCTCTGTCTTTATTTCTTTTGCCTTTTGGATATTATTAGCTTGTTTGCATTTGAGGACAAATGCTTTTATTTATGGTGGGGTGAGGCCCACCTTTTGTGTGAATATTGATGTTTTGTGTATTTATTTGGGTTGTGAGCTAAATTTGTGTTATACACTGCCTTTGTGGATGTTTGAGCTCGTTGCTCTTTGTTTTTAATTGTAAATAATTTTTGACCCTTCCAAAAAATTTTGCCACCTCTTGTATGTGTTGAATGGGGTTGTTCTCTTGCAAATTTGGTTACCGGTTTTGATCAATATCGATTACTCGAATAGTTCTCATAATCAAACAAAAATGAATGTGCGGCTACGACGAGGCCAATTGAAGTTGCATAGACAATATGTGAACTCTTTGCATCTCGTTGTGACTAGCCAAGTATCGAATTGAGTCTCCTGTGATGAACATTGCACACTAGCGAAATTGTGAAGTCTTGTTTCTGATACCTATTCACTCGCCTGGCCTTCTCGTATCCATCATATATAATATGCCCGACTATCGAGGGAAAGGCCACCAACCGCCCGAATCACTGTAGCAAACCCTCTCTTTACTCAATGGAGTTGACATTGGTGTCAATGCCTTGTGTGATGAGCATACCGTGAACCATGTGTGATGACACCCATAATTTACCTCGTTGGTCCGGTTGAATAAGTGATGCAATTTCATGAGATGATCTTAGGCGACTTTAAAGAGTGTGAACCAATTTGACATTATACCTCTTTTTGTGGCCTACCTTGTGAGTGTGTGAACTCCTTTTGAGCACCCCATGAGCCTTAACCCTTTTCTTGGAAGAAACTTGATGAAATTGAGACCTTTCTTGACCCATTACCTATAATCCTCATGATTTGTTGTTTGTTTGAATAGCCAACTTAGGCCAAAAGCCAAAGTTGGGGTGTGGTGAAAACAGAAGGTAAATCAAGAAAGTACAAGGAAGTCCCTTTGCCCTTGTGTTGAAAGAAAAATGGAACCTTCCATATAAAAAAAAAGATAAAAAAGAAGAAAAGAATGAAAAAGAAAAGGGAAGAAATAGTTGTGGAATAAAATTGTGAAAATATAAAGAAAATGGGGTTTCCAATGGTCCATGGAAGATGAATTAGAGGTGACTTTCAAGCTTAAATGAAAATGATGAAGAAAAGGGAGGAAGGTGTTGTTTGCATCACAATTCATGAGGATTATAGCCTATGAGCCTAAATGATCATACCTTTGCACTCAGCCCCATTACAAGCCTTGAAAAGACCTTTTTGATCTTGAATGAGCTAAAACAAAAGTCGATTGGAAAATAAGGGCGAATCTATGGGTGGAAATCATACATTGTGTTCATCTTTGTGAGTGTGAGTGTTGCATTTGATTCCAAAACATCAAATTGTTGAATCATTGTGTGAAAATATGGGATCGTTCTTTGTGTGAGGGCATTTTATCACCTTTGTTAAACTTGAACTTGCATTTGAAGAAAGTAATGTGAGCATGAGAGTCTTTGGTATTGATAAGTCACAACGTGAATATTTGAGTGCACAATTGATCCTTGCACGAGCAAGTTGAGTCTTTTTGTGTGCATTCATGATTGAGTCTTGTGTAGCACTATTTGAGACATCATTTTTGAACTGCTGAACTTGAGTTTTACTTGACAACAAGAAAAAGCTTAAGTTGTGAGTGTTGATGAGTCCATGATTTGGACTCTTTTAATAAAGCCCTAAATGAGTCCAAATTGTGAACTCATCAAGGTGGTTTCACTATTGGTTGCACTTGTTCTTCTTGTGCAACAACTTCGCTCTCCTTGGGTTCACTCTCCTTCATCACAACTTCAGTGTTTCTTTTCTTAGGAGCTAACTCCTCCAATTGCAAACCAATGCGAGTACCTACCGCGTTTACTTGCTTGGTATTTGGATAAGTGTTTCCCGGCAAACCTCCTCATGGTCTTGAGTTCTCGGCACTAACAAACTGCCCGAATTGCTTCTCCAGATTTTGTGTAGCTAATTGATTATTTATCACATTAACAGCTAACTGGTCTTGATCAACCATAATCATTTTTATCATCTCCTTCATGATCATGTTACTAGACTTCTTATTTGGCTGCTCCCATTGGACCTGCGGATGGTACCCTTGTGCATTTCCTTGGGGTCTATACTGATTTTGGCCTTGAGCATGGTTTTGATTTCCACCCCAAGAAAAGTTTGGATGGTTGCGCTAACTCGGGTTGTAAGAGTTTCCATAGTTCTGCTGGCCTTCTCCTCGTTGTGCATTACCTACAAAATTAAAAGAATCTGGGTTTGCACCACAAACCTCTGCACTATGATCACCACCTCTGCAGATCTCACACCAAGTTGGTTGTTGTTGAATTGTATTCACCTGTGCGGGCTGTTTTCCTAATGCTAGATTGTTGAAGTGGTGTTCATCATATTCTGCATTGCAGCAATCTGTGCAATTAAAGCAGTCACTACAACTACTTCTAGCATACCTGCAGTTTTTTATATCACAAGTTTGACCCCTCCTCCATTCCATTCGGGGTTACCCTATGAAATCCTACTCACCAAGGTGAATAGCTCAGCATATGTCTTCTCCAAAGCTTGACCACCTGCAGTTGAATCAAGTAGAATATTGGTGTTAGGCTCCAATCATTCAATGAAGGTATGGACCAACACCTTAGTAGATTCATGATGATGTGGGCAGCTCATCAACATCAATTTAAACCCATCCTAAGCTTGGTACAAGTTCTCTCCTCCTTTTTGTCTAAAACTTAGGATGTCACTCCTCAACTCGGTTATTTTTCCAGATGGAAAAAATCTGATGAGGAACTTTTGTGCTAGATCATTCCAGGTGGTAATTGAGTTCGCGGGCTCTGAGTTTAACCATCTTTTTTCTTCTCCAAGAAGAGAAAAGGGAAATAAAGTGAGCCTCACGTAATCCTCGTTTACTCTTGTTGGAGTGTAAGTATCATTGATCTCAAGGAAATTTTGGATATGGACTATTGGATCGTCGTGCGATAGACCAACGAACTGCCCATTAGTGTGCAATAGTTGCACCATACAATGCTTCAGTTCAAACCTTCCACCAACTGCAGAATCAATTACCAGATGGACTGGATGGCCCACTTGTACTAATAGAATTGAAATCAAGGCAAATTCCCCTGATGGGAGTGAACATAAGGATTCTCCGATGAACGAATGCAATACATAAAAGTCTCTGAATGCATGATGTCACATTGGTGTTACGTGGGATTACCACATCTCTTACCTTCATCTCAACCATTATTTCAGGTTCTTCACGCTTAACTCTTGCTACTGGAGATGTTGGTTAACTAGTAACAAGAGGGACTGGGTAAGTAAGTCGTCTTAGCCTCCTCCGGTAGAGTACGAATCTTTCCGGTTCAGCTAGATGCGATACCAATCCTTGATTGTCGTTCAGTTTGAAATTCCAATACAACCTGCAACAATGAAATGCTAAGATCATGTTGTCAACACTTGCTTTTTTTAACTTCAGAAATCAGAAAAATCATATAACTTCTAATTCTAAAGTCCCTGGCAGCGGCGCTAAAAACTTGGTTCACCCACATCGCACACGCAAGTGCATGTGGTCATTCAAGTATTATAGTAGCTCTTATAAAGAGCCGGGTATCGTACCCATAAGGACTCATGCTTAGAATCACTTAATTTCTCCAACTTTCACCTAAGCACAAGTGTTATCAAGATTCCAAAGTGATTTTATTTATAATTCTAAGAGTTAAACAAAATGTAAAAAACGCGATTCAATTTCAAGGGTTTAACAAACAATGATTGGGTAAAGTACCAAGCATTACAATTTCTTCCTGTATAGTGACCAAGCATGGTTTCTAGGTATATCCCTATCCTAGATACAAATTAACCCTAGTTATTAAGAGAAAATCATGCTCCTTATGCCCCACGTTCTATCCTCTTATTTCTCTCCCGAGTTCAATTTGGAGAATGTGTTTATTTCAATGGTGATCAGTCACGAAATACGAAAAACAAGAACATAAGAAAGATTCATATGATAATTGATATTAACCCAATGAAAACTTAATAGATTACAATCATCATGTAGCCACAACCCTAAAACTAGGGTATTTAGCTACTCATAATCAAAGATTCGATCAAACAATGTTTAAGTATCATAGAAAGATCGAAAGTAAAAGAGTTTATGAAAGAACCCTAAAAAGTGATGAAATAGTTCTCTAAGTCGTTGTTCTTCAAAACTGAGAAAAAGAATGTTTTAATAAAATAAAATATTGACCTATTTATACTAAAGTCAAAAAGACCAAATCTGGGACCAGAGGCGCGACGTGGAGGCATTCCCAGATTTTGTTCTGAGATCTTTTCTCTTCTCTGCTACGCAGCAGCTACACGGACTACTCTACCTTAATTTGAATCTTACAAATTAAATTAAGACTCCTTCTCCATGACGTGGAAGCTACACGGAGTGCTCTACCTGGAATTTTAATTCACGAGCCAATATATAATTCCTCTACACGACGCATAGAGGATACAAAGATGCCTTGAATGACATTTCTTCAATCTTCTCCCTTACTTCCTTTCGACCAGAATCTTTTGTGTTCCCCATGGTCCATTTTCGTGCTCATTTCTCCAATTAAGCTCACCTACACAATTAATCATGTTGGTTAGCTCATAAGCAATAAAAAGACTTGATAAGACTATAAAAAAACATACATTGCATTCAAACTCAGCTTAAATACAGGCATTATTAGATTTTTAGGCATGTAAATATGGCTAAGATCAATCAACTAAATTTCTAAATGACAAGCCTTTTTACCATTTGCTTTTTGTTTTGGGCCAAATTCATCTATTGGATTATAATTTAAATATCTTAGTTTAATCCCTTTTGAATGTGGAAGTATTATATTATCTTTCCTTTATGTAGTAGCATCCTTCCGAGAAGAATTGATGATTTATTTGGCCAACTACAAGGAGCAAGTTACTTCTCTAAGCTTGAGCTCCGGTTAGGTTATCACCAATTAAGGGTGAAGGAGGATGACATTCTGAAGATGGATATTCAGACTTGGTATGGTAACTATGAGTTTTTGGTGATGTCATTCAGGTTAACTAATGCTCCAGCCGAATTTATGGATTTGATTAATAGGGTGTTTAGACAATACCTTGATATTTTTGTGGTCGTGTTTAGTGATAATATATTGATTTATTCAAATATTGAAGATGAGCATACTGATCATTAAAAAATTGTGTTCCAGGTTCCCAAGGACTAATCACTCTTTGCAAATTTTAGTAAGTACGAGCTTTGGTTAAGATATATGGCCTTTCTTGGTCACATTGTCTCCAGCAAGTGTATTGAGGTAGATCCAAAGAAGACGGATACATTTAATAGTTTACCTAGGCCTCTATCCCCTTCGTATATTAGAATTTTCTTAGGTTTTGCTTGTTACTATAGAAGGTTTGTGGAAGGGTTTTCTATGATTTCCTCTCCATTAACGACATTAAACAAAATAAATTTAAGCTCTTATGGTCAGAAGCATGAGATAAGAGTTTTCAAGAGTTGAAAGATAGACTTACCTCCCCTCCAGTGTTGACTTTACCAAAAGGGTCAAATAGGTTTGTTGTTTATTGTGAGGCCTCATGAATTGGGTTAGGATGTGTCCTTATGAAAAATGGGAAAGTCATTGCTTATTCTTCAAGGCAACTTAAGATTCATGAAAAGAACTATCCTACCCATGACTTAGAACTAACCGTTGTTGTTTTTGCCTTAAAGATTTGGAGGCATTAGTTATAGGGCGTTCATGTTGATGTCTTTACCAACCACAAGAGTTTGCCGTATGTGTTCAAGCAAAAGGATATAGGCCTTTGCCAACGTCGATGGATGGAACTCATGACGGATTACGACATGAGTGTTCTCTATCACCCTGGTAAGGAGTATGTGGTGGCAGATGCTCTTAGCTGACTACAAATGGGTAATGTTGCTCATGTTGAGGAAGATAAGAAGGAGTTGGTTTGTTATGTTCATAGATTTTCCTGATTGGGTGTTCAATTGGTTGACTCCACCAAAGGTGGTGTTATGGCTCATAATCATCTTATGTGTCGGATATAAAAGCAAAGCATGGTCTTGATCCAATTTTGATTGAGTTGAAGGAAGCAATACTTAAAAAGTCCATTGAGGCTTTCTCCCAAGTGGGAGATGGAGTGCTTCGATACCAAGGTCGTTTGTGTGTTCCCAATGTCAATGATTTGAGAGAGAAAATCTTATTAGAAGCTCATAGTTCTCGATATTCCAATCACTCGAGAGCCACCAAGATGTACCGCGACTTGCGGGAGGTCTATTGGTGGAACGAATTGAAGAAGGATATTGCAGAATTTGTGGCTAAGTATCCTAATTGTCAAGAAGTGAAAGTTGAGAATCAAAACATGTGAGTTCTATCCCAAGATATTAGAATTCCTACTTCGAAGTGGTAAGATTTGAATATGGATTGTATTGTTGGTTTACACTACACCCGACAACAATATGACTTGATTTGGGTTATAATAGATAGTATGATGAAATCAACCATTTCATTCCCGTCAAGGTTTCATATTTGGTGGAAGACTATGCTTAGTTGTATCTAAGGTAGATAGTTAGGTTGCATGGAGTGCCCCTATCTATTCACTTCCTTTTGGAAATCCATGCTAAAATGTATTGGTACGCATGTAGATCTTAGTACGGACATTCATCCTCAAACCGATTGGCGAGTGCAGTGTACTATCAAAACGTTGGAAGATATGTTGAGAGCTTATGTGATGGACTTCAAGGGTAATCTGGATGATTATTTGCCTTTCATTGAGTTTCCTTGTAATAATAGCTATCATTCAAACATTAGTATGACTCCATTTGAGGCTCTTTATGGTAGGAGATGTAGATCTCCTATAGGCTGGTTTGAAGTTGGGGAGGTTTCTTTGATAGGCCTTGAATTGGTACATGAGGCTAAGGACAAATTTTGGCTTATTAGAGAAAGGTTGAAAATGGCTCAAGGTCGACAAAACTCATATGCTGATGTTAGGTGAAGAGATCTTGAATTTGATGTAGATGATTGGGTCTATATGACAATTTTACTGGTGTAATGATATTTGGGAAGAAATGGAAGCTAAGTCCATGTTATATTTTAAGGCATATTGATAAGGTTGCTTAAGAACATGATTTCCCTAATGACTTAGCATCGGTGCATCCCATTTTCCATCTCTCTGTGTTGAAGAAATGTATTGGTTTCCCGACATCTATAATTCCATTGGAGAGACTTGGTATAAATGATAGTCTTTATTATAAAGAAGTTTCGGATGAGATATTAGATCGGCATGTTCGGAAGTTGAGAAACAAAGAAGTTGCTTCCGTGAATGTTCTTTGGAGGAATCTGTTAGTTGAGGGTGGTACTTGGGAGGCCGAGGCCGATATGATGTCCCAATACCCTCATATTTCCCTTCGTCCCTACTCTAGTTTTAGGTATTTAGTTCCTCATGGTTCACTCTTTTGATTTCATGTGTCTTAGTCATTTCCATGATTCTTCATGCATGCCTGATCATGAAAACTTGCTTTTGACAAAATGAGTTAACTTGATTGATTTCTCCATGTTTATGTGCATTTGAGTATGAGTTCCATATAGGCCTTATCAAATGATGTTTTTGATCTTCTTTAGCTTGGAGTCAATTTTTCCTCTTCGATTATGTGCATTCATGTTGGGTTGTTATATCTTCTTTCTACCCTCCTTATGATGACATGAGTCCCATTCTAGGACGAATGTTCCCAAGGGAAAAATATTATAACACATCAAATTTGGAAAATAAGGAAAATTGCAGTTTCGGGTTGGTGTCTCTGTCTACAGGTCTTATCTATAGACCGTAGAAGCTTCTACTGGTTGTAGATTGTAACCTTAAGAACTAGGAAAAATAATTTTTTGAAATCAAGTCTTGGTACCCTTTTTTACAGTTGATCAGGAGAGTCCATCAATATGTGTACGAGTCGTAGATAGGTCTCGTAGGTGAGTCCCTAACTTAGTTAAATTTTGATGGTCAAAGTTGGGTTTTACGGATGGCATATATAGACCGTAGGAAGCCCTTCAAACCGTACAAATGATCCGTCAAAGATGGGTCAATTTTGAGGTCCTTGTAACCTTTCTACGTTTGACGAATACGGTCGATAGAAAGACCTACGGACTGTAGGTCTAACCCCTAGGATCTAGTTGACTGTTATTTTAATGGGTCTTTTCTTAATTGTTTTAACCTAATACTATATTATTTTACCTTTTACCCTTGGTCATGTATAAACGGTTTGAGTCCTCAATTAACCCATTTTGAACTCATTATCCTAAATTCTCAAAAATGACCAAATTCATCCTCTCAAATGATCTAAAGGCTAAGGAAGAAATATGAGAGCTAGAGTTCCATTCAACTCTCCAATTCACAAAATTTCTTGGGATTTTATCCTCAAGGTATGTTAGTATTCACCTATGGAGTCTTGTCCTCCATGGGGTACTTAAATTCTCCAATTTAACAAAGCTAGATTACCTAAATAAAGTTAGGGTTTTATTCAATGTTCATGGATTCTTTTCAATCTTGATCAAATTTATTGTTTTCTATCTATTCATGCACGAATTGAGGTAATTACATGTTTTGGAGTTAAATTCATATGAACCCATGTATACCACATGAATTTTAGACTATGAGCACATGATTAAGTTTATGAACTATGAATTATGAATTTATGAAGACAAGCATGTTCTTTCTATGGAGTTTATATGAATGATATGAGGTTGCTTTTAGAGTAAAGCATTGATATTGTTGTTGTTAAAGGTTCTTCTCACATGAAGTATTCATAGGTTTGAAAGGTTTTCTCAACTAAATTTGAATCAAGATTTAGGAGCTATTCTGAATGAAGTCTAGCTTGGATTGGCTAATTAATTGTGCCTTTCCATGGATAATTAGATGACTATGATTAATGACTATTTTGTGGGATTTATGCTTATCATTGAGCGGAGTAGAAGCGATTACCCATGTCCCATAACTATGTACCACCATAGGTTTGTCTTAGATAGACATTAGCTAGTGGATTTACTTTAGCTCAAGTTTATGGTTCTTACCTTGGCAAGAAAGGACATCGCTTTTTGGTGTGGGATAGGCACCGTATTCCATGATACAACTCACATGGTCTATGTCATCTAATGGTAAGCATCCCACAATGACGAACGAAGATTACTTTCTAAAGGTATCTCACCAGTGTTTTAAAGAACTTTAGCTTGCATTGAACATGATTATGACTTATGTTTTCTAACATGTTATCTTATGATTTATCTTAGTCATTGCATGTTATGTAAATTCCTTTTTAGCATCATTTCATAACTCTTATGCATTATTATCATACTTAGTACATTCCATTTACTAGTGCATACTTGTGCCTACATTGCTTCTCTAATGTAGGGTCCGATGCTCCTACTCCGCACACTTGTGGCTAGTTCATCATTTTGGGCTTTTAAAGATTGGTGAGTCCTCATATTTTGAGGACCGAGACTCCTTTATTATTTTATGTCATTTTCGTTTCAGACTTGTATGTGATGTATGAGTTATGTCCCAATCACTTTCCTTATAAAGTAATAGATGACTTTGACACTTATGTTTGACTTCCGCTTTTGTCAAACTCTTTATGATATAAGACTGTCTTTTGAATTTTTTAAATTATATTATTTTGTATAATGTATGCTAACTGATTTATGTAGGGTGTCTCGGTGTCCTATACGCTATGATACATCAAGGGTATAGTTTGGGTCATGACATTATATAGCCTCACAAATAAGTGGTATTTTAAAATATGTGATAACATAATGTGTCACTTTAGATAATGTTAATTTAAAAGTAATTTGATTATCTAAAATCTATACTTTTTCCAATTGATAATGATGCTTTTCATATTATGTGTATTGCACATATTTATAATTTTGTAGTAGAAGATGGTATTTCTCAATTTGGAAATTCTTGTGAAAAATTTAGAATTTCTTGTAATTGGATTTGAAAAGAAAAAATAAAAGCTAGAAGTACAAAATTTAAAAATCATTGTAATGAACGTGAAATTGAATATAGAAAAGTTCCAAAAGAAGTATACGCTGAATTGAATTTTTTATTTGAAATGCTTAGAGTTGCTTATGTTTTTCAAGACCCAATACAATTTGTTTTTAAATTATTAGATAATTCTTCTAATAATTTAAAAGCAATTGATTATCTAAAATCTATACTTTGTCCAATTGATAATGATGCTAATCATATAAAGTTTGCTGCACATATTTATATTTTTGTAGCAAAAAATGGTATTTCTCAATTTGGAAATTCTTGTGAAAAATTAGAATTTCTTGTAATTGGATTTTTAAAGCTAAAATAAAAGCTAGAAGTACAGAATTTAAGAATCATTGTAATTAATGTAGAATTGCATATAGAAAAGTTCCAAAAGAAGTAAGTACTAGATGAAATTGTTTATTTGAAATGCTTGAAGTTGCTTATGTTTATCAAGAGCAGGTACAATTGGTTTTAATGCTCATAATGTTGACCCAAATTTAAGAATTAACTTTGAAAATAAGAATGAGACAAAAGAACTTATTGATTTTTTATGAACTTAAAATAAAGCAACAAATGCTATTTCTGGTCATTTGAATTTGTAAAATATAATGGAAAAGATCAGTTTAAAGATTCACTTGCTTTTTTAATTGAATAATTCAAGAAATATGTTTTTTCGATTCCTCAAATCTATTTGGTTGCTCCTTTATTCAACCCATCTTGCAAATTAAAAGGTGTTAAAATGGTCTAAAGAACTTATGCAAATTTGGAAATTACAGATGATGAAACTCCTAGTATTGAGGATTGTAAAAGTAGAATAATAACAAAAGCTAGAGATTTATAAAGTGCATATAGAGCCATAAAATATCTTCCAATAGTTGTACCTCCATCTCCTAAGCCTAGAAATAAGGATTTTGAAGAATTTATGGATGATTATCTTGGTCTTGAAACTTGTACCAATAATAAATTTGATGAATATATTAATCAGACACTGGAAAAGATTAGGTATGAACATGGAGAACCTCAACTATTACTATGATGAAATAATTGTGGAGAACAATTTTCGAACCTTGCTAGGGTTGTTCGAGATGTGCTAGTGATTCAAGAATCATCGATAGCTTTGGAGCAAGCCCTTAGCGCAATGACATTTATGATTGGATATCATCGATATTCAGTAGCAAAGGATAGTTTAGAAATTTTAGTTTTGTTTAGAGATCAGAACAATGTCGAAAGAAGATATTATGGACTGCCAAAATTAAGTAGCCAAATAAAAGAAGAAATAGATGAAATACTTGGTGATAATAGTGATGATGACATAGAAGTAATGGAGGAAGAATGACAAATTTGATACGCCTAAATTACACCTCCATAAGGAAGTATACGTGGTCATTGCCAAATAAAGAACCTAACTTTGAGGTTAGGGTCGATCCCATGAGGAATATGGTTCAGACTTAGGCCAACTTACAATTATTTTCCTTTAGACAAACTATTTCCGAGTAAAGTAATGGGGGGGGGGGGGAGAGAGGTTTAAGTGAATTAACAGTTTGTTGATTTGTATCACTTAGTAAAAATTAAACAGGTTTTGTAGTTTGAGATATCAATATGAGATGAAAACTAGGGCATATGTGTTCCCCACAAGCTCTTAACGCGTTATTCCTAATAATAATAACTCTATCCTAGTGCTAGCATGCAAGGCTGATAAGTTAGGTATCCCTAAGTGATCGGTCCTTCAAGTAGAGAATTTCACCACACAACTTGATTCGTCTACGGGTGTTTGGTTTACTAAACCTCACATTTACCTCAAATTATCCATCGCCTCACAAGTGATTAAGGTCAAGATATTAGATAGCAGCTAACTTAACTAAATCGCTGTTGTTCAACCTTTTTCTCATTGATTACCTCCTTGGTCTGGAAAGTAGGAATGAGGCGAGTTCTAACGTTGCGCACTGCTAGAAAGCATTCTAAAAGAAATGGTTGACAATACATGCATAAACACTACTCTAGAATTACTTATTTATTAGTCATACTTTGTTAATTGCTCATATTCCCACAACCCTAGTTGTGGATTTAGCTACTCATGATTGGGAATTCACAATTCATAGTGTTGTTAATAAGAAGAATAATGAACTTACAATAAAAATAGATGAATACCGGAATCTTCAATTGGATAAATAAAAAGAAAATTGCATAAATTAGGCTTCGAGAATTAAATTGCTAATATGTTTGCAAAATAATTCAAAATCTAAGAACAAAGGTTTCCAATAGGGTCTAGCCCCCAAAACGTAAATTACAACCCATATTTATATAAGCCAAAGTCCTAAACAAATTAGGAAAAGTAAATAAGGAAAACTTGGTTCAGACACGGTTTCGATCGACGACACGATCAACAGACTGTGGATCAACCTACAGTCTGTGGTTCACCTCTGTGGGTCAACAATTGGCCAAAAATTCTAGCCCTTCAAATGACGGTTACCACTTACGGTTTGTTGATTGGACTACAGTGCGTCTTGTTCTTCCGTGGTTCAAGTACTTGAACTCAACTGCCTGATTAAAACGACGGTCTGTCACTCTTTCTATGGGGAGTCATTTTCCTCCGTGGTTCCACACTTTGTTAGACTTCCTTGAACTCACATTTACACCTCCTA